>VOQK01000892.1:7390-18234 GCA_015052645.1 Benitochromis conjunctus | reverse complement strand
GCTTCCCAGCCACAGGTTTGAGGCCATGGACCACTTTGCAAAGTGGTCCATGGCCTCAAACCTGTGGCTGGGAAGCTTTGACTCATCAAAAGTAGAGGCTTGGTATTCACAGTAGAGAAGAATGCTCTGATGAAAATTTAAAAAAAAAAGGATGTGTTCACTGGTCTTTTCCATCTGCTTGTCCAAGATACGAAACAGTTTATAAAATGTTATATCTGTAATATCTTAATATGTTTCGGCCAGATGTTGGAAAGAGGACAGCCAGATGATTTTTTCTTAAGTGAAAACCACCTTTCATCTTTGACCCGGGCGTCAGAGCAACTAAAGAGAGGATCTGTCTATGTACAGACTGCAGGCTGACTAAAATAAAATAATAAAGTATTATTCTAAGTAAGGTGATGATTAGATGTGCAGGATAATTCTGCTTTATTTCACACAGGAATCTTAATCTAGAAATATTTTGTATAAAACAATAATAGAATGACCTACACTGCAAAAAATCAAAATCTTACCAAGTATATTTGTCTTATTTCTAGTCAAAATATCTCATAAAACTTAAAATAAGACACAATCAGCTAAAGGAACTTGTTTTTAGACAGTAAATCTTGAAACTAGAGAAGTTTCACTTGTTTTAAGTGGAATAATCTGCCAGTTGAACAAGATATTTTTGCTTAAAATTAACTTATTTTAAGCAAAAATATCTTGTTACTCTTTAGCTGATTGTGTCTTATTTTAAGTTTCATGAGATTATTTTGACTAGAAATAAGACAAATATACTTGGTAAGATTTTGATTTTTTTGCAGTGTATAGAATCACAACGGCCACATTAATGGCACATTCACTGCAGTGAAATAAACCCAACTATTAAAAACTCTAAGACTGACATAAGAATGTAACATTTGTAGTATTTTCTCCCTTTAGTCCTAATACAAAGCCACATTCTTGCCAACCAGAATAATATCTTGTCGGCATTGCAGTAATTAGGACACGCGGACATAAAAGCCTCCATTATTATGTGTTCCACTGACTGGCAGGAGCTATCGAATTTTGTCATTTGTATTTTAAAAAGACTCAATTACTAGAATCCTGTTCAGTGTTTAAACCTGGATCAAAAAGCACAATTAAAGTGAAATGCTTCAATTCACAGTGAAATGTTTTTCTCTTAATAACCAACACATTTTTTTTTCCCAATGCAAACTTCTCTGTTAATGGAGATAAGGTGGAGAGTATTCTAATATCTTTGCCAAAAAAAAGTTTCAATTTGTGTTGATATATTTTGATAAAATATTTAATTGGCAGATTTTGCTGGATATTGTCTGTGTAGCATTGACTGCAGTAATCACATCCCTGTCTTACTGAGAATTGAGTCTTTAAGCATATTGAAGCTATGAAGAGAGCCAGGTCTCACTTCCAACTCTTCAAATAAAGATATCAGATCGGGAATTTAAATGAAACATTTTCCTCACTGGGTATTATTTAGCTTAAAGGGTTCCATATTGTACATTGACCAAACTCTTTTATGTTTTCAATGCATTACCCTCACCATACCTCTGATACTATCGAAATGATTCAGCACAAGTAGGGTGAGTGAAGTGGTTCTCTCTGAAATCTGAATGAAATTGTAACAAAAAGTATTGCTTTACATGAATAACTTGCTTCAGAACCAGATTCTTCATAAAAGGCTGCTTAGACACAGGCCTGAGGGTATTGAAAAAGACTGAGTCATGGTAATGTCTCTTTAAGCAGTGCTGGATTTTTGCTCTTCTTAAAATAGTGAGCTGAGGAACGAGTACATTTTTCTTGACATGACAAATTGCTGCATGCTCACACTTGATGTAAATTTTATATGCAAGTGTTGAAGAATAGAGATGACAGCCATGTGATAAACTAATGGCCAGAGAATGAGAGCTAATATTCAAAATGACTGAAGGGTCGTTCACAAGAATGACCAGTTCTCTAGAGTATTGGTCAGATTTTAGTGACACATGCACACAACAATCAACTAATGGGTCTTCACCCAAACTGTGATCAATGTCAGGGTCGCATTTGTCATTTTACAGGAAATAACCTGTGAACTACTAATTTCTTAAGTGTCAGTTGGACAGTCCAAACATTTTTGTGCAGACAGGATGATTAAACATCGTGTGGCTCATCAACTTAGCAAAAATATACAGGGGTCCTCATAGAGGGAAGGACGAATCATGACATTAGCTTACTTTCACATAAGGACAGCAGTGATTGAAGGAAAATTACCTGGAACTTAAATCAGAGATAATAATCGAATGTTAAGCATTAAATATGTTTGTTTTAAATACTCCAAACAGAATGAACTGAAATGACCGTTTAAAACCAATTTGGTACAAGGGTGTAAAGTAACGTGACTCTGGTTTTGAGGTTTTAATGGGCAGAATGCCATGAACATCGGTATAGTCGTTCACAATTCCCTCAAATTAAATGTAAATGCCTCTGAGACTTCTGATGCCCCAAGTTAGGTGTGATTTCCATTCACAAACTGTAAAACAATTCGCATCAGTGTGATCTTTACACCCACTAAAGATCACCATTTACTGTGAGTATGTTGGCGACATTAGGCATAGTCTCACAGGGCTGACAGCATGGCTTACACCAGGTCAAATAGCAGCCAAAGGGACACATTTGGCCTCCAAAAACAAAGTTCATTGGTCCAATGGTTGGAATTTGATGGATTAAGCCTTTTCATACATCTTCTGGATGTATGGATTTCAAAGCTAATGTAAATCCTTATAACCATAATACTGGAATACATTTACATTTATAAATGAATAACTTAACTTAATGTTTGTAATTCCCATTACAAACGTTAAGTAGTGGCAGTCTAGCATAAATAAATGGCAAAATTGGGGAAAACCTCACAAATCCGCAAAACCTGAGGTGTCATTAGAGTCCATCTACACTAGTTCTTGTCCATCAGTTCTCTAAATAACTTCTAAGTGCTCTACTTAGGGAAAAGTTCATTCAAGGCACATATCAAGTTTTTTTTTAAATCTCAAAAGGAAGAGAAACAGAACTCTAAGCCTGTATAACCTGACGTTAGACGAAATCCTGAGAAATTGTCATTGTTAAAAGAAATAAAACACTGCATCATCACCAAGTAAAGCTTCTTCTTTCGGTCTTTTGTTCCTGCTTTTAAATATTTACATCAGTTTATTAAAACTTGATAAATACTGTACGATAAAAAAAACAAAAAACACTGACTTTGAGTTGTGGCAATCCATCAGGTTAAAACTCAAAATAATTAGAGAATGAAATATGTCCAGTGGTTAAGCTGAGAGCCTTAATGTGAAAGTCTTAATTGTTCCAGTAAAGCTCTAAAAGGTAACAGTGGTCGTGAATGTGCACACAGGCTTTCATCGGTACAGCTGTGAATGCCAGGAAAAGAGTGTGTGTGAGCATGTTTTCTGGCTTGTCATGGGCCTAGAGAGTGCTAAAAAGGGGGGATGGATGAGTGTAAGACCCAATAGAGAAACAAGCTTTCAGTCGCAATAGTAGATGGCTGGAGCCCATTCTCTGGTAAATGGCTCCACTCCTTAGATAATGAAAATCTCTGCCAAGTAAGATGTCAGTGCGTTGAAGAGGGAGGAGAGAGGATCAGTGATGAGAAACAAAGCCATAAGAGTAGAGGAGAGTGAAATGGAGTGAGTGCAAGAGGGTTGGAGAAAAACGAGTAGATAGGGGGAAGAAAGAGAGGTAAAAGACAGATAGTCCATGAATTGATTTCCCGGGACCTCGCCCTGGCCGATTTCGCTTCTCCCTGGGTGTAGCAGTGTTAAGGCGATTAAGATTACAAATTGTCAATTTAATTCCAGCACCCAGAGTAATTGTTGGGATACTACTCTCCTCTCACTGGCCATAAATTTGCTTCACTCTCCTTAAAGAGCAATAATTGGGGAAGAGAGTGCAGTGAGCAGCCTCTCCGCCTGTCCAACCGATGACTGAGGTTAATCACGAAACATTAAACACCTTGTCAGCATAGCCCGAATAGCCGTTACTAAACAGTGCAGCCTGACCGCTGAACAGCACGAGTTATCAGACGAGGACAGCTTTCCCCACGGGGCCACCGAGATGGAGGGCGGTGACAAATCTTAGGTGGTGACACACCAGGGAGCACATCTCAAAGAAATCACCCTTTTCCTCTAATTATCTTTAGGAGTTGGCTCGCTTGTTGTGCAACTGCAGGCAAAAAAACTGTGCGATGTCACCCGCTGCTGCACCCCTGGACCGCTCTCCCTGTGCAATTACAGATAACCGTTCACCTTCTAATAAAATGCGCGGACAGGAAAGTTCCCTTTCCACTTAGTAATAGCTTAGCTACAGGCAGTGACAGTTCTCACTTGGATAATGAGGGCAGAATGACAGCATAAAAGCACTTAAATACTGACTAATCTGAAATTAAAATCCCCCTGAGCCACACACTTGAGACGAGCTGGGAGAACGTCTGCAGCGCATCTGATTCACCAGGCCGCAAATGTAGGTCACCGATTCCGACCCCTCCTGAAAAAAGAATCTTTTTCTCCAGTCTTGAATCACACTGATGCCTTCAGAGAAGGTATTAATGAGCTGTGGTGACAGTTGCACAGACCATTAAGTACCTGAATGCGGATGCCCTTCGCCGGATGAGGTTTGCGGCCCTCCTGCCTACACACATGCGGTACAGTACAGCGGCGCTGATTTCTCGCACTCTCTCCCTTTTCAGCCTGACACGCAGACACTCACAAATCCAACATAAAAACAGGATGTCATGAAGTTCCCCGTCTCAGCATCGCCGGGGGCTGTTTAGCCCAATAGCGCTCTGTAATCATCTCCTACACAGCAGGTACTGTCAGCGAGCATCTGAGAGTAAGCTTATTCCACCAGAACTGTTTACAGAGGGAATTACAGAGGAGGACAGCGGGGAGATAATCTTTCCCCCAAAAGCTTTTGCCTCTGAGCACTGGGTGGAGGGGGGTTCAAGTGAACATGACTTTTGTAATTGTGATCAGAAGGTTGAGTGTTTTTCTCTTTTTTTTTTAATCCCTTATTTGATTATTTACACCAGGTATTTTCTTGAGAGTGTGATGAGTGGACACAGAAGCCACCTGCATCCAAAGGACAGTCGCGTCGTTATCGAGCACGCTCTGATCTCATCTTGGATTCTTTCTGACTCACAGAAAAGAGACATCAAAACCTGCCTTCAAGTTGCAGATTAGCGTGTTAGCCAGGACCATCTGAAATGCACTTTGACTTTGATACAGGGCCTCGCCAGAATGAAAGAAACTGATTTGTGAAATGAAAGCAAAGCGGTTTGTTCGTCTGCATGTGCGTCCTCTCAGTGTCAGTCGGAGTGGCCATTACTGCTCCAGTTTTATTTAGATCTCAAAGTGACTAAGCCTCCGTGACTGCCGAATAACCTCGGCCGTATGGGCAGCTCTGTCTGAATCACTGATTCAGCCACGGGGAAAACTCTCCAATTACCAAGCATGCTGACCAAACGCAGAACAATAAAGCCTAAGTTAAATGGCACCATAATGACTGCAATGCATGCAGACTTCAGCCTTCACAAAGCAGTGCTTAAACAGTATTTAGAGGCAGAGATGATAGATGGACGGAGGATGAAGCATGGCCCTCTCCGTCTCTTCGTCGCTATAGCCGGGGCCAAGCTGAATCTCATCTGTCTGCCACAGAAGCTGGTGGCTGACCTTGCTTCTGCCCCCAAGTTATGCTTTCAGAATTTCAGCAGTAGAAGGGGGGTGGGCAATGGGGGGGAGGAAAAAAAATGATGAACCCCTTTTTACAAGGACGTTTGGAGATGGATGTATTTTTAACTCCCTTCAGGCTGTGGAGGGGTGCTGGATGAAGGGGGGATGGGTTGGGTTCCAGGGGCTGCCTATGATATTAGGCCTGAGTGAAGACATGTCTGCCCCCAGGGGCTCGATTGCAGATGACAAGGTTACACGACTTAGAGTCAACCTCTGTTACCTCCACTTAATCACTGTCTCTTGTGTCCTCGTCCCTCCAGACGGTCCCCTCTCCATTCCCATTCTGCCCACCCTGCTGAGAAGAAAGCTTCCGGTCTTATCACGCCGTCCCTTCTTAGCTTTCTAAAGCCTTTTCTAACACCTGCCCTTACCTGCCTAATTCACTGTCTCACGTCCATTCTGCCTCCCTATCCCCGTGCATTCGCACATCCTTTCACACCTTCACCTCGCTGCCTCTGCCTATAGTGGATTTAAGTGGCTGCAAGTGGTGAGAGCTCCCCGCGATAACATGCAATAAGTAGGAGGTAATTATCGTCAGGATGGACCTCTGAAGGAGTGCAGAGATGCGGAGGTGGGGATGGAGGAGGGTTGGAGGGTTTGGAAGGGTTTATTTTTAAACCCCAGCAATGTCAAAAAAGAAGCCAGTGGCTAGACTAGACTAGACTAGACTAGACTAGACTAGGCAGTGTGATTCTGCTCTTTATCAAACACTCATCTCTTTTTCATGACCCTCTTCAACCATGTATTTATGCAAGGTTGAAGACAGTGTTGACAAAGAAAAGTACTTCCACATGCAAATTTCCTTGTGCCATCCTTTTTTATCTAACCAACACTGTCCATGATGGCCTTTTATAGATCGAGTTTTTCTGTTGCATGTGTCACGCTGCTCAGAGGAGAGGTATCTGCCTGCAATTATACTAATAGGGACTTTTTAGCAAGCAGCTCTGAAGGCAGGCATAATGACTGGGATGTCATTTAGTCCTGTTTGTAGGAAATGTTTTCTTGGTGTTTTCATGGGCAGTGTCTCTTTGTTGAGGAGCATCAGACAAAACACCTGCAGCAAAACATGTGAGTCAGCTAACTCAGCTTCATGTACAACCACTGAGGAGACTACAGTATGTACTCGACGTGATTTTAAACCAAGTCCGACAGCTACAAATTTCATTCGTTTTCAGCTCAATAGACGTTATGTATGTGTTATTGACGGGGGATAAAAAAAATAATAACATGTTTGACTTTTATGCTTCAAACCAGCAGCAATCTGTGGGGCTGACCAGAATATAGCCATTTTGGAAATGCCAAAACCTGCAGTTCCTCTAATGGCCACTTGAGGCCGACTCCAAAGGTGAGTCAGTCCCCATAGACTCAGTGTTATTGTGCCCAACTAAACAGCATTAAAAATCATGTTTACAGCCTAGTACAGGTATGTGGTTGATTGAATGACTGAAAGTTAGGCACAAGAAAAGTTGCTAACACAGGCAACAGAAACACAGGCTAGTTTTCACTGCCACTATCTCGAGCCACTGGGCATCTCTAGCTGCAACTGGCTGCATTTTCCAATCAAAAAGGATAAAACAGTCAATTTCCAAAGAAAAACTTAAGAAGGTATCAGAACTTTTTTTTTAAATTACAAGTCTGGCACCTTGGAAGCAAAATATGAAGAAATGAGGAGTGGTTTTAAACTTTTGCACAGTGCTTTTGTACTGTACATGCATCGGTTTATAAATCCAAGCTCACAAATCAAGCCAGCTAGTTTTCACTGCCCTTCACCCTCAAACCCAAATAAGATCAATTCTGGCTCCAAAAGAAGAACTTTGCAGCAGCAAGAGGACAGGGCTTTGGTTTAATTAGAAAGTTTCCCCAAGTAAAACAGTGAAAGAGAAACTTGGAAACGAGCCAAGAAAAGCAAAAGTCCGGTCTTAGGAAGAGTCAAAAGAGCGAAGTTATAGAAACCAACAAGTGGGAGTCTAGGATACATATAGACTGGAGAGAGCTTCAGGGGCTTTACAGGACGCGTGTTAATGCCGTTAGATCAGTGAGAAACAACACCTGTGTTTATTGGCCTCGTATAATCAGGTGTTTTAAAATAATCTGGCCCCTGTGACATCAGCGCAATGAGGCGAGATGTGGGAGAAGCTATTAATCTGAGTCACAGAATGTTTTAAAAATGTCTCCTCATGTTAATAGTTTTATTCAAGACTGTTAGGTTAGTAAAACTCTTCTGTGTCTCTTGGCACCGTGACTTTTCACAGTTTCTAATTAGGCCACTGGAGAAAGTTAGGAACTACAGCTTTAAAGCCTGCTGCTCTTCAATAATCACAAGGACATTATTCATGGCTGAAAAAAAATAGTTTTCCATCGCATTTGAATTTTATTCCTGTTTGCCAGAGTTATCTAACTATGTATCCAATCTGTTGGGCAGTTACATAACTGAATGAACTAGTAGACAGTGAATAAACCTGGCCTGCTTTATTGATTTCCTCCTCTCATGCACACAATAAAAACTTCCAAAACTAGCGGAGGTAGGTGTAATACTGCATACGTCTATCTATAATTTAAGCACCCTGGGTATTTGTTTCAACAGCTGTGCTTAATACCTCCGTTTAATGTAATTGCAAATGTCTTTTATGCAACAAGTTGAAGTAGAACACTTCTGGAACCCACTGATATTTGTCGCATTACCACGATATTAGCAGCAAATACTTGTTGTCATTTGAGTACAGCCAATAATTAAATCACTGTGTTTACATAAACATGTGTTTTATCTCTTGTTCATATATTTTCTCACTCTGCTTACAGTCACTGTTTCTCTGCCTCTCTTTCTTTTCCCCTCTCAGCCACTTCTCTTTTTTTTTTGCCCATTTTCCATTAAAAGCTCCATTTTCCACCATGGGGCATCCAGTGCTGACCGTGGTCCTTGAAAGCCCTAAAAGAAGTTCTTAATGTAACTGCTAAATTGTACTTTTTTGTTCCTAGAATCACTCACCTCTTCCAAATCTCTTTTCATTGCAGGCAACTAAACTACTCCTTTCTCTCTAATTTTCACAAAAAAGGAAGCTGTGTTTCCAAGGACACAGCTCTGAATCATGGAAAATTGACCAACTCCTTTAAGTGATTTATTTTTGAATTATGCTGAAAACTTCAGCATCTTACAGTGACTGCGAGTGCTGGCTTTTGGTTTCAGGAGGTTTTTCAACATATAGTGCAACAGTTATAAGTATATTATGTGCCAGAATATGCATATATCCCCTCCTTTAGCCCACTAGTACGGTCTCCCATGGCATATTGGTCCTGAGTGAGGGACCAGACAAAGAGTGATTCAAAAACCTTTATGAGTGAAAGATTTAGCGAACAGTTTACCCTGCTCGGGACAGGGATAGGGTTAGCTGGGGTGGTCTATGTATTTCAGAAACTGCTGATCTACTTTGATTTTCCCACACTACCATCTCTAGGATTTACAGAGAATGATCTGAAAAAGGGAACCTATCCAATAAGCAGGCTTTCTCTGGGTGAAAATCCTTAGCTGAGGCCAGAGGTCAGAGAAGAATGGCCAGACGCCTAAGGTGATAGGAAGAAAATAGTAACTGAAGTAACTACTCATAACCAAATTATGCAGAAGAGCATCTCTGCTTGCACAACAAATCAAACCTTGAAGCAGTTGGTTACAGCAGCAGAAGTAACCGCGCACCACTACTGTCAGCTACAAGCAGGAAAATGAAGCTACAATGCTGCCTGGTCAGAAAGCTCATTTCCTCTCAAACTAGTTTATTAAACATGGAAATGAGTTCAGTGCACTCAAATGACTTCCACAGTCATCAGATCCCAATCAAATAGAATTGATGTAGGTCACACAGGCATAGGAATAAAATCAGGGGAAAATGTTAAAATGGGTGCTAAGAATCGGCCCTTTTTTACCCACATTTGAAGATATTCCATTAAATCATAGATGATTCCCAAATGGTTATTGATTCCAGTAATGATTTATTGTTATTTACAGCATTTTGTTACTTTAGATGAAATAAATTTGTCCTTTTCTTTCAAGAACAATGGCATTAATAAGTAACCCTTTTGTGAAATTAGACAGCAAAGAGAAATTACTACACCCCGTTGGTTCGAGGCCTGATGACAACATTTAAAGACGGTTAAATAACTATGCGCAATTAAAAGTCAACAAACTTACTAGTTAACCCTCAATGGCATGAATTTTACTTTTTTACAGAAGAAATATTTTACCCTACTCTTTGGGAGCGTGAGGCTCCTTTATTTATATATGAATCAATAGATTAAACCCCTAAATAAATGGTTAATGGTTTGCCATTTATCTAGCGCTTTTCTACTCTACCTGAGCTAAAAGCACTTTTTACAACATCCCGCATTCACCTATTCACATACATATTCATACAAGCGTTCAGTGAGTTCAGTATCTTGCTACAAAGATACTTAATCAGTAGTTTATTTGTATGAATTTTGGGTGGCTGTGGTCAAGGAGGTGAGCCACATCCACCCTAAGTAACAAATCACAAATAGCTGTGTGTTTTTGTGTGTCTGTGTATGTGCTCATGCATGGGTTGTGTGTAATACCATGCATGATGCATGGGTCTGTATGTGTGATTATATGTGTTTCTATGTGTCTGAATGTATCTAACGAGTCTGTATGGAACTTTATGAATCAGAGGTGCATGTCACATACAGTATTGCATCCTGGTACTTTACATCTCCCTTCACAAAGTCCGCTCCAAGCTACTGACACCCACAAACACACGTACACAAACCATCATATACATGCACACACTGTTGCTTACCCACACACATCACATATGTATAGCCTTTAACAGACCCATGATCTCCTAACTGCTCCTCAGACCTGATTCTGGCATCCTTTCATACTCGCCGTCACTCTCACCCAGTTCGCTGACCCTATCTGTTCAATCAAATTCTCCCATAAAATGTCCTCATCCTCACTTCCTGCAACTTTGTGCATGCTTTTTTAGTGCATGATTTTAATCACTTACACATCCCATCACTCAGTGCTCTCAAAAGTGGTTCCAGTCGCTGCTCCAACACACCTGA
>VOQK01000891.1:30590-55433 GCA_015052645.1 Benitochromis conjunctus | reverse complement strand
GGGTTAGCCATTCATTTTTGATGGTTAGGGTTAGGGTAAGGGGCTAGGAAAAGCATTATGTCAATGAGATGTCCCCACCAGGATATAAATACACACATGTGTGTGTGTGTGTGTACGTGCGTGCGGACAGTCCTTGTGACTATGAAGCTACCTCTAGCATTTGCATTTAGCATGTTCTGCCTTGAAATATGTCATTACTATTTTTAATTTGACAGATATCTATCTATGATAATGTGTAATATATTCATATACATGGCTCAAAAAAATAAAGTGAACACTTAAACAACACAATGTAACTTCAAGTCAATCACATATCTGTGAAATCAAACTGTCCACTTAGGAAGCAACACTGATTGACAGTCGATTTCACTTGCTGCTGTGCAAATGGAATAGACAACAGGTGGAAATTATAGGCAATTAGCAAGACATCCCCAAAAAAGGAGTGGTGACCACAGACCACTTCTCAGTACCTACGCTTTCTGGCTGATGATTTGGTCACTTTTGAATGCTGGCGGTGATTTCACTCTAGTGGTAGCATGAGACGGAGTCTACAACCCACACAAGTGGCTCAGGTAGTGCAGCTCATCCAGGATGGCACATCAATGCGAGCTGTGGCAAGAAGGCTTGCTGTGCCTGTCAGCGTAGTGTCCAGAGCATGGAGGCGCTACCAGGAGACAGGCCAGGACATCAGGAGACGTGAAGGAGGCCGTAGGAGGGCAACAACCCAGCAGCAGGACCGCTACCTCCTCCTTTGCGCGACGAGGAACAGGAGGAGCTCTGCCAGAGCCCTGCAAGATGACCTCCAGCAGGCTCGCCTGTTCCCAGACCTGAATCCAATTGAGACATCTGGGACATCACGTCTCGCTCCATCCACCAACGCCACATTGCACCACAGACTGTCCAGGAGTTGGCGGATGCTTTAGTCCAGGTCTGGGAGGAGATCCCTCAGGAGACCATCCGTCACTCAGGCGTTGTAGGGAGGTCATACAGGCACGTGGAGGCCACAAACACTACCGAGCCTCATTTTGACTGTTTTAAGGACATTACATTAAACTTGGATCAGCCTGTAGTGTGTTTTTCCACTTTAATTTTGAGTGTGACTCCAAATCCAGACCTCCATGGGTTGCTAAATTGGATTTCCATTGATCCTTTTTGTGAGATTTTGTTGTCAGCACATTCAACTATGTAAAGAACAAAGTATTTAATAAGAACATTTCATTTGTTCAGATCTGAGATGTCTTATTTTTGTGTTCCCTTTATTTTTTTGTTTTTTGTATTTCACATTATCCGATTAAAATAAACTTGGAGAACGTACAGTGAGCACATGCACATAAATGAGAAAACACATACACACTCCCCAAAGTGGGCTCCATGGCCACATTTCCTCCGCTTCATGTAAACACTATTGTGTGCCCGGTGATAGGGATCACTGGAACCTAATTGTTTGAGGCAATATTCGCAGTGCATTTCATGGAGAAAGTGACAAACAATGCTGTGAGCGCTGGCCGGGACAGACGCCTCTCTTCTCCTCCTGCACTGCGACAGATGTCGACTGTGTTTATTTTTCCTGATCGTCCTGGAGACAGGCCATCCAGCCACAGGACACACCAAGGAGGGTTTTAGCTTAGTTAGATATTCACGACAGAGGAGGAGGATGGGGTTACATTGCCAGCCTTGAATCTGATCTCTTCCTGCCACATTAACACGGTGTACACCTGATCAGCTCCATCAGGACTCAGCAGGAGTTTGATTCAACCTTAAGTATTGAAGGGATCAAGCTACAGGAAAAATAGGAAAGGATTTCTATTCTGTAAACATGTGCAAACATGAAAAGTTAAGGTCCTTGTAGATGAAAAAGTTCAAAACACAAAGGAAGTACAAAGGAAAAGTTGAGTGAAGGATGTTTTTTTGTGAGTCAAGAGAAAATAAAGGCAGTGAGAGCATCATTTCACATAATTATTGAGTAATCTCATAATTTCATAATTTCTTCTGATTTGCTTCCTGAAAGTTTGTTCTCTGTTGCCAGCTTTCTTTGTTGCTGAGATCCACCAGTATATTTGAATTCTTCCTCCCAAATCCTACACAGGACCTCTGTCTGCCATCTCCTCGTACAGGATTGGACGTTCAGCAACCAAACTTGGCACATGGGTAACTTTTAGGCCCCTGAAAGTTCTTTTCCTTATCACGGATTATGTCATCATTATATTGCTTAGCAACAACCTACAAACAGGCTCAAATGACCTGTTGTGCTCCTATAGCACCTTGTAAATTGTATCATTTAAATTTCAGGATAGTAACATAATATCTTTTTTATAGCCATAAAACTTGAATTATGCATGAAATATTATGATGTCATCATGTTGCTGAGCAACAGGCTAAAATCAAGGACCAAAGAAAGAGTGGACCTGTACTATTTAACAAAATAGACAGGCAGATACATGGATTATAAGTAAATTCAATCCAATGGCTTTGTTTTACTTATTAGATTTTTTAAATTAATTTCTTAATTGCAAACATTTATTTTATAGCAATTTGAAGCCGAGTTAAAAGTATTTTATTTTATTCCGTAGTACCTTTACAGCCCACAAGAGGAAGAGAGCCCAGAATTTTGGAAAAATAGCCATTATTAAATTATTGCAGCAGTTTTATTTTCATTTCATTTCATTTTAATTCACTTTATAATGAATTACAGAATTTGACAAAGATTTAGAAATTTTTGTAGAGGTAGTTAAACTACAGCATATATGATCCATTTCAATGATGGGCAGTCTACAGAGTTCTGGTAAGCTCAGGACTTCGACCCAGAATTATTTTCATTTTCAGTCTACTACTGCTACTGAAATAACTGACTCAAGTCACGCCTTTTATCAGACATTTTATCAGATTTCACGCCTCTCCATGTGAAGCGACTAAAGGCTTGAAATTCAACTTTACACAGACTGTAAAATCACTGGAGTTCCCCTTTAATTTGTGGAAAAGCAGTCATTCGTGAGATTAGTTTGCTTTGTGTGTGTCATCTATTGCAGATCAAAAATCATCCGCAGTGATGCTCTGTGAAGCTGTTGATCGTTCAAAAACATAACATAACTTTAGAAATTAGATCAGTGAGGAGCCTCATTTTTATCTTCCATCTGTATAAAGTTCATGGTGATTCTGATTACAGTAACGGCACCTTGTACAGTGTCAGCCACATGTCGACGGTCACACATCGCTCCGTTCCCAGGATGCACCTGGCCACGGGCAAGCAGGCGGACGTGAGGGACAGCTGTTTCCTGTGCACACTTCCTGAAACGAGAGAGAAAAGAGGGGGGCGGCTTTAGTGGTGGGAGGGAGGTGGGGTACAGAGTTGGGCAATGGGGTAGATTATCGTTTTTGGTGAGGCATTTTTCAAACAAGAATATCTGTGACAGCCACAGGTATGAGGGTAAAGAAGGGTGTCACACACATAGAGTATATGCTACAAAAACACAAACTCGTAAAAGAAAAATAAGAGGTCAGAGCTCTACAGAGTAAACCCAGAGTTTGACTGGATCAATAATTAAAGAAAAAAAAAAGAAAAGTACTGCTTGTACCATAGGGACAAATAACAAACAAAGACACGGGGGACGTGGGAGAAATGTTCCTTTATTGTGTCCAGTCTTTGACTCCCCCACCCCAGGGGGAGAGCGTGGTCGACCATCTAATCAGAGCATAATGGTCTCAATCAATAGTTTCCTTGATTGCACACGTACTGTACATTCCACATCAACATCGCACAAACAGGGCTGTGTTTTCATGCGAGGTCCTTAAATCAAGGAAACCTGCGACAGTGTTTCATTGCATGATTATGCTGCTGTTCAAATCAATACCATGTTTTTCAATATTTCCATGAAAATAAATCACTTCAGTGAATAAGTTCAGTCAATAGGTTATTCTGAGCATAACAGGGTAAATATCTGGCTTTTTGACCAATCAGTGCAGTTAATTGGACAAAATCTTTTAATTGCACTTTTCTATGTGTCTCCTGTAAAGTCTGGATGGACATTTTATATTGTAACTAAAGGAATAAAGAACTAATCATTATGATGCTTTTGCAAACATGAGTAGAAAAATAAAAACCCAGTGGATGTTGCAGGGTGACACCTGTAACCAAGCAGGTTTTTCCCAGACTTTAAAAGCAGTTTTGTGACAGTCAGGAAAGATGAGCGTGAGATGAGGTGACACAGTGGAAAGACGGTCCAGCGACACTCGCTGTGTGGACCTGTCTGACTCATTTAACCCTGAGGCCGCCCGTCGGCCTTTGACTCTAAGGCGTCATTACGTGCGAAACTTTACGAGAGCGCTGCGGCTTTTCAAACAGCCAGCTCACATCCACTTCCACTTTTGGCAACAGAATTACAAATATTTCTACACAAGATGAGCTCTGACAATAGCCTTTGTAAGTGTGTGTATATATGAATGGATGAGTTTCTGTTTGATTCCCTGGGCCATGGTGCCAAAACTGTGTGTCTAAATGAGCATATGTGGACGGCCGAGGTTGCGATTGCCACTAGGCACACGTATGGTGCGTGTGTCTGTGTCTGAGTGTGTGTGTCCTTTGGATTGTGATGTGTGGAACAACAGCGTATTGTGTCTTCCTCTCTCATATTTCTCATCATCAGCACTGCCGGTGTCTAAATTCCACTGGTGTGTTCACAGCGTGACGGAGGGACTCAGCCCTGTTGTCAACCCCCATCCTGCAAAAATAGGAAACACAGCATCACTTTTCCACTTTCTCCCTCACTTTTCACCACTAATTCAAAATATATGTCTTCCTGTTTGGAGCTCTCCCACTCTGGACTTGGTTGTTTGTATTGGATAAAGGGTGCAGTTTTGCACACACTCTGTGCTGCTTTTTAAGCAGAGTGTGAGCAGACATTGGGCAAACACCTCCATTACTCTGACACGTTAACTGTAGATGTGCATGGCTCTCTCCTCGGTATTTGTCAGTATGATTTACTCATTCTGTGATATAATTGCATCACACACCTGTGATAATCACTACTCATCCTACAGCACTGGTCAGAATTGAATCAGTCTTATGCACAGCTTTTCCATTTTCACAAGGCTTTGTTCTCCTTTTTGCTAAGCATTGTAACTGTCATGGTTCTGGGTCCTTTTGACCCAGCATTTTGCGTTTCTTGGGTTTCACTGCAATGCATTTTGCTGTCTTTGAAGGGGTGTAGAATTTGCAGATTGGGTAGATCACATGCTTGTGTTCACAAATGCATCTTCACAGAAAGAATGGGGCTAATGATGTTTCAGAATGTATGACATGTGATTTTGTTACCTGTTTCATCTACAGGATCAGGGCATGTGTCAAAACTTTCCTTAGCCTTCGATGAGGCTTTGATGGTCATGTGTTGAGCCTTTGAATGTCTATAAGACTGCATTTAAAAAGCCTGTAATATCTATACTGATTTTCATAAATCTTGCCCTCTGGTATGTGCTGTCCACAGAATAATAAATAATAAAGACTAAAACTAGCACTAACATTGAACTTAATGGGAACTAATATATTACTATATTATGTATACAGTCATATGTTTTTGGTCCTTCTGGTGAATCTCAGTGTGGCCCTCAGTGAAAGTGAATTTGACAGTTCTGACTAATAGTTCACAAATAAGAAATGAAACTGTTTAATTTGTTAAGGCTCCTTATTTATTAAAACTTAGATGTATTGTCAAATTTCTAAATATTATTTATATTATGTTAGGCAGATGTTTAAACCACTGCACTAGAAATATTAAAACCCACTAAACAAAATATACAACCTAACACCAGAACATGGGTATGCACAAACACATAATACAAGTTAGAGTAACTTCAGCGAGGCTGAAGAACGGCATCTTTATCGCTGTAATCTTACTGAGCGCAACAACCTTTTGTGGAAGCCCACATAAACGTTTCCCATAATGCAGGAAAAAAAAGTAGAACTTGGATTTCCCGTTGTCTATCTCATAAGTATTTTTTAAAACTTCAGACAGTCATTGCCAGATACTCAAACTCTGTATGTCCCCATTTATATTTGGTGATACTTAAATTACATTTTATTTAATTCTTTCATCATAACCAAGATCACCTTTCACCAAACAACTATGAATGCTGTTTGTTAGTGTGATTATAAAATTCATGTTCGTTATTTGATCACAGGAAGGCTGAGGCCTTTCTGAGGTTGTACACAGTGAGGACTTCATAAAGTAACCGTATGTGTTTGTATTTAAGATCTGCCCTACAGTAAAGAGTCCCGTGCTCTGTATCCACTGTGGGAGAAACTAGCTGAGACCTTTGAGGAGCACGAGGATGTGGTCACTGATATCAACTTGTCAGTGCAGGGCGCGTACCCATCACTCTGCTTCTTTCCTGCTCTGTATGCTGAAAGGGTATGAAGGATCTCGTATTTAAAAAATAATTTAGTCTTTGGACACATGATGATTAATTGTACTACTTTGAGTGGGTTTTATTATAGCCTATGATATCATCACGAAAAACAGATTAAAAAAAAGAATTATTTGCTCTTTAGAGGAAACCAGGCTCATTACAGTGACATCTCTGTGTGGTCTGTGTCTTAGGTGGTGGTTTACACTGGAAAAAAGAAGCTGAAACCCCTGATTAAGTTTGTAGAGAAGGAGATGGAGAAAGCCAATAAATACAGAGTTACGGTGAATCGTCTTTCTCACACTTGTGCCTCTGTGTTTTTATAGCTCTCTGTGTGTTTGAGAGATGACTTTTTCTCTCAGTTAAAAAGAAACTTTTCTCCTTTGTGTATCCAGGAGGATGAAGACAGAAGGAAGTACATCGAGGCCATGAAAGCTGAGGAAGCAAAAAAAGCCAACAACACCAAAGATGAGCTTTAATACAACAACAAAGACATAACTGTGTGTGTGCGCGCGTGTGTGTGTGCGCGCGTGTGTGTGCGCGCGTGTGTGTGCGCGCGTGTGTGTGCGCGCGTGTGTGTGCGCGCGTGTGTGTGCGCGCGTGTGTGTGTGTGTGTAACAGGGATCTGGTTTTATCTGCTCACCCGAGCTTTCGTTAACTCTAACTAATCAAAGTTTTCAGTTACAAACAACTACTAGGTTTGAATTTATTACATGCTTTATTAAATGCTCTGTGTTTCCATCGTGTTTTTTATATTGGCCTAATGTAAGATACAATAATTGTAGAGAAGACTGAGTTAATATAGAATAATAATATTGATGCTCTTTAAATGTTTCTGAATAAAAAAAACTTTTTCTTTTTTGATTCTGCATTAAAGTCTCAAAACATCATGTTTGATATTTAATGAAACTTTAAATGGAAAATGATCGATACTAAAATAAGATATAATATGTGCATACAGCTAAAGAGTGTGGCAAAATAACAGATCGCCCTCCACGTGTAAAGAAATTCAACTGTAGGAAAATATTCGATGATTACACACTTATAATATGCAGGCACTAAAGAGGAACATAATACCTAAAGGCATGGTAGTGTCAAGTTAGAATTACCTAAATAATATATCATTTTTTGTACAGTCCTCTGAAAAAGTCCTGAGCCACCCTTCATTTCTTTATATTTTTCTAGAAAAATGGGAAATAGGTGCAGATTATTGAAACATGTGCAAACATTCATGGAAATACAGTATATAAGATAAAAATAGGGTTTTTGGGGTGTATGACCAGCTTTATCCTGCAACACAATCTGAACTCTAAGACAGTTCTCCAGGGATCTTGAAGGACATTCAAAGCTCTTCTTTGGATGTTGGCTGCCTTTTGTTCTGTTCTCTGTCCAGGTGATCCCACACTGCTTCAGTAATGTTGAGGTTCAGGCTCTAGGGAGGCCAATCCATGACTGATAATGTTCCACTGTGTGTTTTCTGTTCAGGTATACTTTTACTGCATTGGTACTGTGTTTGGGATCATTGTCATGTTGCCAATCAGATGCTTTGATGATCAAAATCTAACAGTACTTTTCTCAGTCATTGATCCCCAACATCAATGACTGAGACACAGCCCCATATCATCATGGTTCCTCCACCGTGTTTTACAGATGTGCTGAAGACACTCACTGTTGCACCTCTCTCCTGATCTCCTCCATACACATTACTGATGATTTGAGCTTAAATTTTTAAATCTGGATTCATCACCTGTTAAACCTGTTGCCCCTGCACCACAGCATTTTCTCTCTGTTACCCTTTCTTATGAATGGCTTCTTGACAGCCACACCTCAAGACATGACGTTCAGATACTATTTATCTGCTCTAGATATGGATTTTTCTTTAGCTCTGGAACTTATTTTTTTATCCTCCACTTGATCAGTTTCCTCATATTTTTATGGACACACTGCACACCATGAAGAGATTATATCAGGTTTTTGGCTAAGGGAATCTTTGAGAGTCACCTTGTTGGTGCAAAAATGCTATTTTATGTCTGTCAAACTGTGTTTGTTAACTCCCTGCTAACATCGAACTCTGTTAAACTTCATAAATTCTGTTTTCGTGGATGACTGGATGTTAAACTTAATTGTTACACCTGATAGAGCAGCCACACTGATCATTTTAATAAAGATGAAAGAATTTAGACAGTAAAACGGTGCCCCCCTAGTCTCTTCAGCAGGAGTTTTAACAATGTCTCTGCTGATGAGACCAGTGTATGTGGGGCAACAGTGGCAAAAAAAAAACTCCCTCTTGGAGGAAGAAATCTTGGGAGGAACCAGGCTCTCTGGGAGGAATCTTCCTCTTAAGGGCAATACTTACTAAAATTTGTCCTCCAGTCGGCGATGGTGGGTGGCAATTGTTGATCCTTCGCGGTATGATGACAACCTTAACTTCCCTCCACATCCAGTTTTAGAACTGACAATGAAGACAAAACTGGTTAACAAGGTAATAGCACATTTCTGTCACTTCAGGATGAGATGCTGTGTCTTCTCACGTTAACAGGTCAGTTGTTTTACCTGATTCTGTGCTTCCATAATGACTAATAATGCTTACAAGGATATAACAGCCACCACCCTGAAAAGGAACAAAACCAAAGAGTGTTAGTTTCATAAAGTCTCGCACCAGTGCGATAATTAAGCTGATTCTCTGAGATGTTCTGCGGTCTGTTTTTACCTGTTTGGGTGACACCACCAAGTCCCTCTGCAGCCTGACGGGGTGATACACCTTCTGAAGCTTGTAGGCTTGTGTAAAGCCAAACCTCTTCAGGTGCAAGATGAAAACTCTGGCAGAAAAGAAAAAGAAATAAGGTACAAAATAAGAATGAGGGTCAAACACAAACAGAAGATGGGAGAAAATGATTGCTCAAGTGTTGTCTTAAAAACTCTGATGTTTAGTGTGCCACAGTTGGAAACCAGGTCAGTCAATCAATTCTGATGTGACCTTACTCACCTTGGCAGTGTATCAAAAGACGACTTCAGTCCCGAGGTTGTCCCTCCACAATCACAGCAAAATTCAAAAGTTTTGTTCTTGAACAACAGCACACAGAAAACAGGCTTCATGTTAGAAAGAAAATCACAACATATGCACACACGCACACAAACACTAACAAAAAAGGTGTGTTAAGATCAGTGATACTACAACTCTATTGGAATTTGTGATCTTACCTTCAAGTATGTCTCTAACATGTTTATAACAGACCCCTCTGGAACGAGGTCAAGAGACAAGCTGGTGAATTCCTCTTGGTGTGATGATTGGTGACCACAGCTACACATTTAAGGAGTAACACAGTTAAAGTAAAGATCAGCAAACAGATTTACTCAGGTAAAGATGGTAAGATGGAGCACTGGTACCCTTCTAGCTCTGTTTCATTTTTTAGACAAATATTCCCTCGACCAGCTGCAGCAGCTGTAGCTTTATACAGCTGTCTAGCTTCAGCTTGTAAATAAATTATTTAGCTGCAAATTTTTATCTAAGTCCAAAAGTGACAACAGTTCCACTGCACTCTCTCCAAAAATGGCATATAGAACTTTTGATCAATTAAGACATTTATCCTTGGATCACTGACAACCCTATAGGGTGAACATCTTTAATTGTACCTTTTATAACATTTAACAAGTTTATGTCTCCTTCTGCATGTTGCTTGTTTTTGCTGAACTTCATCAGCTCAAAAAACACATCGCGCTGTGGTTTACTAAAAGAGCTCATGTACAGGACACTGAAAGCAGGTTTACAACGTTTAATTAGCAAAGTCAAGATTAGTTAACAACAGCTGAGCTAAAGATTTTCTTTTTCTCATCTGTAAAATGGTCCGATGAGGTCCATGCCAATGCACTCAAATGGGACCTCCATTCACCAGCTGACACCATTGAACGCACACCATTGACACACATTATGATTTTATATACACAACGCGGTGTGCTCATTTACGAGTTGGTGCTCTGTGTTTTTTATGGTCAAATACCTTTTCCAGCGTCCAAATATCCAATATGTCTGGACTGAAATGTTGAGAACTGGCATAGAGCGCAGACTGTCTGTTTTTGTTACATGCTTACATCTCACCAGATAACTGTCAGGATGATATTTTCTGGGCCATAGGGAGTCCGAACAGAATGTCCCGAACTAGATAAATAGAATCAGTATCAGGATAATATTAAATATTTAAGGCTAGGCAGGGAAGTGTTTTTTGTCTGTGTCATTCCAGGAAAAAAGCAGATAAGAGGTCGGACGTGAGCAGAGAAGGGGACTCAACAGAACTGCCACATCGATTCCAGAAAAAGAAAGTCATAATAATGATGTGTTGTTGTTGGGGTATAAAACTGTACAGCCTGATTCAGGGTCATTCTTTCTGTGACGACAGATGGCTGCTCTCACAGAGAGGTCCAGCGCTGTAAACTTGTAATTCCAGCTGCAGAAGCAAATTAAATCTTTTTAAATGACAGATATTTCTCCTGTACTTCCTTAGAAGAAATTGAACACAACACAACGGATGCCTGGCCAGTAAAATCAAGCAATTATTTGCTCCAGAGTCTTATCTTACTCCACGTGACCAGCCATCGAGATGTAATGAGCCACCAAAAAAAGTAATTTTTCAGCGGCTCTTCTGGTACCAGCAAGTGCGAGTGTCACGACTCATTCGTTACAAAATGTGGAAATGTCTGTGCTACGTCAGGGCGCACTATTTCACTATCGTCATTTGATCAAAGACCTCGCACAGAGTGCCATTATCTTCTGTGTTGTGAATTGCTGAAACCAGCAATCCCGCCTCCCAAAAGTCAGTATGAGTCACCCTTGCGTCACCGCTGAACATGGCACAAACACCATGTGTCCCTTTTGGTCGTGAGCGCAGCCCTGCAAACTGCCCTATAAAGCTACTACACCCCGACCAATTAGTTTTCACATTTAAGGGAAATGCTAGCCGTCAGCTAACCGTAGCCGTTACTCTATGCATTCCCCCCCCCCCGATATTTCATTTCCAGGGTGACACGGTGGTTAGCACTGTTGCCTCACAGCAAGAAGGTCCTGAGATCAATTCCACCATCAGGTCAGGGTCTTTCTGTGTGGAGTTTGCATGTTCTCCCAGTGTTTGCGTGGGTTCTCACTGGGTACTCCGGCGTCCTCCCACAGTCCAAAGACATGCAGTTTGTGGGGATAGGTTAATTGGAAAACCCAAAATTGCCCATAGGTGTGAATGTGAGTGCGAATGGTTGTCTGTATATATGTGTTAGCCCTGCGACAGACTGGCGACCTGTCCAGGGTGTACCCTGCCTCATGCCCCAAGACAGCTGGGATAGACTCCAGCGACCCTGAAAAGGATAAGTGGAAGCGGATGGATGGATTTCATTTCCACCGGTACTATGGGGTATTTGTGAAGACTCACTTCACTGTCCCGACTGGTAGCTCCTCCACAAATTTCTCCATCACTACTATTTTTAGCAATCGAATCTCTGTCGCCTGGTGTAGGCAGAGGGTTGTCCTCCATGGAAGTTGCTGCGATCATCCTCGTTTTTCAGTTTTACAGCACTAGGTGACACACGGTTTGATCATGAACCATTCTAAGTGCCAGTTCGGGTTGCCGGTTCTGGAGTATCTGGGGATTTTAAAACCGCTTTCTCCCCAGAGCTGCTCACCTGCTACAGCCGCTCTACGCTGCGTTGAAGGGTAAAACCGCTAAACACCCTGTTGACTGGCTCCTGGAAGGAATGCTGACTATGCCGCCATGGCCGCTGACCAGCGTGCCGACCCAGACGTCCTAGACCTTCGGTCCGCAAAAATGGGCCTTGTGCTGGAGGACAGGCCCATGTGGGACGGCGGTCCTCGCCTGCTTTGCGACGTTTCCACCGGCTGCCCATGCCCGGTGGTTCCCCTTCATGGCATCGTCGTGTTTATGACCCTCTCTAATCCGGACGTCCGAGCCTCGATCAAGCTGGTCAGCACCAGGTTTGTTTGGCCAGGCCTTTGGAAATCTGTGAAGGAATGGGCAGCAGCGTGTGCTCTATGCCAACGCGCGAAGATCCATCGACACACACACACAGGCGCCCCTCGAACCCTTCCGCGTCCCTGGTAGGCGTTTTGATCATGTGCACGTGGATCTGGACGGCCCTCTGCCGCAGTCACAAGGTTTCACGCACCTTTTGACTGTGGTGGACTGCACAACCAGGTGGCCGGAGGCGGTACCCCTGATGTCCACGACAGCGGCAGTGGTGACCAGGGCATTTTTGTCGACGTGGGTTTCACGTTTCGGTCCCCCTGCTGACATACCTCGGACAGGGGCCCCCAGTCCGTTTCTGAGCTTTGGTCTGCCATAGCTGACGGCCTGGGGGGTCAAGGTCCACCGAACCACGGTATACCACCTGCAAGCCAATGGGATGTGTGAGCAGTTTCACCGGTCACTCAAGGACGCGCTCCCAACTTCTCTTACAGGTGGCAACTGGGTTGACCGCCTTCTGTGGGTTTTGCTGGGGTTGCACTGCACGGTGAAGGAAGACCTCTCCAGATGAACTGGTCCTCGGCCAGCCCCTCCAGGTCGAGGTGTATTATATGAATCATGTGATTTAAATTCACATTGCCTTGAATCTTTTTCCCTCACAACACTTAATGAACCTTCTGCTTCTCTTGAACGTGTCTCAGTGCGGTACTTTGTAGGTATTGGTCCCAGTGCAGAGACTGTCAGACATTTGAAGACTGCCAACTTCAAAAGTCGTAGGCTTTTACATGTGACATATCTAGAGCACAGATGAGTGAAAGCAAGAGCTGTGTTTCAGTATCATTCATTGAGGAGAGGTGAATGAAGGACACAACAAGAGTACATGCTTGTTTGGCCTGTGCTTTTACTGAGTTGTTAGGCAGTTGCTGGGAAACGCGGTGACGTCGAGAGCACGCGAAATGAAAGTTTTGTGGAGGTGAATTTGTCCTGAAATTTCAGTGATAGGCTGCTGTTCTAAGGTTTTATCCATGTATAAATGCAACAAACTGGAGTCTGTGAGCCAGGAGGAGCAAACAAAGAGACAGATATTTCCTTTAACGTGGGTCTCAGTTCAGTGTCGCTGTGATAATTCGTTATGCAGTTATTTCAGATTTATTGATGAATTTATTTTAAATTAAACGCCTATTATTTGATTTATCTATTTGACATGAGTTTATCGCTATTTTTAAAATAAGGTGCACGTGTCAGTTATCGATAATATTAGCATATTTCTAGAGAAAATAAATTACATAAGGATATTCAAGCTCGCGTTGATATTTTGGGTAAACAGGCGTGTCACGCAGAAACCACGCAGCATCTCAGTGTTAAGCTGAAGTCACGGTGAGTGTTATCTTTGCTGCAGCCTGTGCTGAGCTGCTGGCGGTGACGTGGTGTGACTTCACACGGAGGCTGGAGGAGGACGCCGCCGCTACGCGCAGCTCTCACCGACTCGTTTCGTTCTCTCAGCGGGTGTCAGGCATCAGAAAGCCGGAGGGATGCAGCCAGCGGGCGCGTACGGCGCCGGGAAGGCCGGGAGCGTCGCCTTCGATCCGGTCGCCTTCTTCACGCATCCCCGCACCGTCCTCAGACTGCTTTCGTGGGTAAGCCTCCCCTGCACTGTGTGGGTATCTTCATCAATGGATGGGCCTACCTGCAGCCCCCCGCCCCCCTCTGCCTCGTTCCCACATACATCTGTCTGGTGTTTCATCCACTCTGGTCTGCATTTTACATCAGTGGGCTATTTTTTGCAAAATGCTGAGTGTCTGAATTTCAGCTTTTACAGCGCTCACATCATTTCAGCCTCTGGCACAGAGGCTACAGGGCTGCCTCTTTGTGTCTGGATGGAGCTAATGTGAACGCTCTGGGATAATAATGCTCCCCAACCGGAACATTTCTCTGTGCTGTGCTGCTGTGAGTCACCATACAACATTTCAGGAGCACAGGAGGCTATAGATGAGCAAAAGCAGAGCCAGTTAACAAAGCATGCCAGCCCTCCTTCCCTGTGTTTGTGTCCTTCATAATTCAGCTCATCATATGTCAGCTTGTCACAGTTGCTTTTCTATTTCTATCCATCTATTTTTCTTTCACCTATCCAATCAGCACCCATTGGATGAAAGAAGACATTAAGTTGAATAATTTCACCATTAGTCTCCAAACTATGATTTGAGCCTAGTCCTGAGAAGTATTCATGACATATGAGATCTCTGTGGACCAAATTAACAGGGTGAAGCTGAATTACAATCACACAATATAAAACTGGTGTAGCTGGAACCAGTAGAGATTATCCATGACACTTCTTAGTCTAACTGAAAAGGATTTTAGGGTAGCTCCTGATATTTGGCTACAGATTCCTTAAACAATGGTACTTTAAAAAATACCACTGTTTTATCTACCTCTGGCAAATGATTCAATTTGTGTTTGTTTTTTTTTATAAATAAAAGAATAATTATTTTAACAATTTGAGAAACCAGTTGTCTTTGAAGTAAATCTCACTCTTATTACTTGGTATTATCTTTACTCAGTTTCTATGTTTCCTTTTATATCAGAGTTCATTTTCTGCACAATTCAGTAAAGTCTCCGTGTCGACTATATCAAACATGATGACATTTAAGTAACTGGCACAAGTGCTTGTTTTTGTTATAATTTGGGTGACATAACCCCTTTAAAGTATCACCTAATTGTGGAGGAGAAGAATATCTTTGGTCTTTGGGCTCTCAACCACAGGAATGAATGGCATTGGTATGCCGGTGTGAGTTAATTCTCTTCTGCATGTCAGGTAATAAACCGGCCAACACATCTCTCCCTGCAGGTTTTCTCCATCGTGGTGTTCAGCTGCATCGTGAATGAAGGCTACATCAACATTGGCAGCGAGCGTTTGCTCTGTATCTTCAACAACAACGCAGACGCCTGTAACTTTGGTGTCACCGTGGGCGTGGCCTGTTTCCTCGGCAGCATCTTTTTTCTCATCCTGGATGCTTACTTTCCCAGCATCAGCAGTGTCAGGGATAGAAAACGTGCGGTCCTGCTGGATCTCGTCTTTTCTGGTACACAGTTATCACAGGCCGAATACCGTAACACAGAACGTAGAGCTAGGTCCGTGAGCATTTGAAGTATGTGTGCTAGACATCTTAATCTGGATATTAAAAAAAAATCCTAATATTTAAAATTGTCTTAGCTTGTCCAATTACTTTTTACGCCCCTGAATCCTTAATGCAGCACTTTTGTTAAACCCCTTAAATTAAAGCTGAAAGTCGATAAGTTTCAAATAGGAAAAACAAAAGTATTAAAGGCAAATTTCAAAGATTTTAACAACA
This sequence comes from Benitochromis conjunctus, assembly GCA_015052645.1. Lineage (NCBI taxonomy): Eukaryota > Metazoa > Chordata > Actinopteri > Cichliformes > Cichlidae > Benitochromis > Benitochromis conjunctus. The sequence goes on along the minus strand of VOQK01000891.1, from coordinate 39,724 downwards.
GCATGTAATTATGATTTATATAACACTGTATTCTTTAATCTTCTGGGAAATGCACATCTTTACTTTCAGCCAGCACTTGGCTTAGCTTAGTGGAAATACTGGCAGCTAGCCTGAGTCCTGCCCAAAGACAGTAAAAGAAGTGCAATTTCAATAATATACTTCAGTCTTTCTATGTGATAAAAAAAAATGCTTCTTTAGTAAATGAAAAAAAATCTGTCAGCATGACTCTTTAGGCTTAAAATTACAGAAAAAGTTGCACTCAAGCTCATTGAGTAAACTGTTCTGTTATTATAAAATAGGAGTTTTTTGTTAATTGACAAAAAGTGTTCTTTTTTTCTAGAAATTTCTGTAATAGATGATCAAGAAACATGAACATTTCTGTCATTTAATGTCCATGGTGGAGGTCTTTATCATTCATAAAAGCTATAAAACTTCTCAAAATACTGTTCATATTTGTCCAGTGGGCTGGATTGGTGTCTTTACTGAGTCCATTCTGGTCCCCGGGCCTTATGTTTGAAACCCCTGTTTTAAAGGAAACATGCTAACCATTTTGGTGGCCTTGGACTTTTTTTAACAGCAGCATGAGCTTCACCTTTGTGGTGTCGAGTGCAGCAGCCCACAATTTAGCACACGTTCAGGTTCCTGTTGGGATAAATTGTAATAGCCAGTGATTCACTGTGTCGAGACGCATCATTAGTACACATTTTCAATTTATCTAATACAACGGCTTATGAAAAACAAAGATTAATGATTGTCCTTCCTCAGCTAACAGTTTGTGTTTATATCAAATTAGCAAATGTTAGCACACTAATAATGCTCAGCTAAAACTATTTATCATATATCATGCTTACTGTGAGCACTGCGAGCAGCGCTGTACTAAATGTAGCCCATGACACCTGTTAATTCAGCGACTGAAACTTGATTTTGTATGTTTAATCTGTATCTGAAGCCGTCAGTGCAAAGAAGCTGAGAAAATCAAAGGAATAAAATACATTTTTAGGAAGAAAACAAACATGAATAGTGTATAATCTGATTAAGGTCTTTCTTTTTTTGCCTTTCATAATTTACCTCATAAGAAAAACAACAGAAAGCAAACTCTCTCTTTAACATGAAAGAAGACAAAATTCGTCTTTTCTGATTAACAAATAGACTGGAGACACTTTTTTCTGTAAAAAGTAGAACTGAGAAAAAAAAATGTGGTAATTATGAAGTGACCCTGCATCAAAAAGTTCTGTTTTCCTCTCCTCAAAGGTCTGGCCTGCTTCCTGTGGTTTGTTGGCTTCTGTTTTCTGGCCAATCAGTGGCAGGCGACCTCTCCGGAAGAACTGCCGTTGGCGCAGGGCTCCGACGCTGCCAGAGCCACCATCGCGTTCTGTTTCTTTTCCATCCTCTCCTGGGTGTGTATGCTTTCGCCTGCTGATTCACACTGCCCTCTTTGTCTTTTGCACGCCTGTGAGCATGTGGTTGACATCATCATCATCCTCGTCTGATATTTGATCACCTGCATGCTCACGTGTTTGTTTTCAGGGTTATCAGTGTCTGCTGACCATGAACACATTTAAGAGCATTTCCTTCATGGAGGTCGAGCAGCTGCTGCCCACGACCCCCCCAGCCCTCTCTCAAATGTAACACTGCCACACACACTTGGTTGACCTGGGCAGTTTCCAGGCGTCTGTGTGTTTGTGTGGTTTTGCTGACAAAGCATCTCACTGCTGAGAACTGCATTGCGAGTTCAACTGAGACAGTTAGCTAATTCATTATCCCCTGGTGACTCAGTAGGACCTGTTAAAACTAGCTTAACACCAAGCCTATAGCAGCCATTCATCTCACTGTCACCGGATAAGCTCTAATTGTGACAAGGAAGTACGGCATGGTTTCACTTTTTTAGTCTGTCATGTCATTTTTTAACCATTAAGTTGAGAAGGACTCAATTGTTCCCCTGCAGAGAGTTAGTAGCAGGTGGCAAACGATCACATCAAAGGTTCAGTCGTCTTCAGGCTGTATCTCCTCTGTGGAGGGCGTTACTCATTAAACATGATTAGCGAGTGACACCTTGTAGTTGTTTGGGCTTCAAGGCTGTCATATTTTTGTGTTTGAAAGCAGTTAAATTTGCATATGACCTTGTGTCGAACCAAAGACGGGCCCGTGTGAGATGATGATAAACAGCTTAGTGTCTCGCTTAAGTCACAGGTCCTTGAGTTTGAGGTTTTATCAGATACACAGTAGTATATAATAGTACAAAGAAGGATTTCAGTGCTATAAATTGTTCTTACAGCAGCAAATATTTTCAATTTCGCTCTACGACATCTGGAATGGACTGCACTCCCACCGTGACCCTAAACTGGGGAAACTGGGATGAATTTTCCATTTGTTATCCCAGTGTAGAGCCATGGTGGGTGTGAGAACTTGATTAACCCTTTCCACCTGTCATTTCATCTGTCATTAAAATGAAACCTGAGGCATTTTGAGAAGGTTTCCAATTGTAGGCACAGTGTGAGTGACAGGAAGCCTAACACTGCCATAATTAAATGCATGTTTCATGCCCACTTTCAGCGTGATAGTAGACATTCTGGGTTAATAAAAAGAAATAAATATAATCTTACAATAATGATCGTAGCGCATTTATGTATATGTGTCTGCATGTGCCCTATTGCACGAACACTGTCACACACACATACAGCGATTATTACCGTCCATATGTTGTTCAATTTCCTGTATACTGGATTAATTTTATGATTTGCCTGCAAATCAATGTTAGGTTCTCTGTTTGCATTCGTTTCAGTTTTCCTATTCAACGTACATTGCCTGTACCTTAAGGCTCACTATTTCCTTGCATCTTCCAAATTTGTATCTGCGACAGAATTATTTTTGACTCACCACTAAATACACTAAATAAATACAATTTTAAAAATAGCCCAGGCTTTAATTAGCTAACATAGAACTTATTTTTCGCTGTAAAACCATTAACGCAGTGGTCCCATTCTGTTAAATGAGCCTTATAGCGTCCATGAACTCTATGAATAAGAGCAGCTTTTAGTTTAGCATCGTATCTGTCATCATCTCGGTTTTGTGGACCCAGAATCAACTATATTTCTATGAGAAGGTGGATTGCTGGGGTATCAGGTAATGTTAGCCAGCCTAGTCAGCAACTTGCCTACATAGTTTGGAGGTGTGTCACACAGACACAGATACCTGCTAAATGGTGATAAGTAACATACAAATAAAATACCTGAAATTCACTCACCAAAAAGAGAGCGCAGACTAAATATGGCCTGATTCACACATATTTTTTAGCCTTAATGTGACTTAAATGGGTTATTAAAAACAATATCATCTCTATCACTGTTGTTATTAAGGGGGTAAATTAGCTATGGAGACCAAAACATAGCCTAGCAGGCTGTAAACATGTTTATTTCTGATGTAAAGTTTAACGTGAGCGTCTGTGGGAACTGACTCACTCTGGGAGCAAGCTTCGAGTGGCCACTCAAAGAACTGCAGTTTTATGTGGTACTTAAATGTTGACTTGGTTTTTCAGCTCTGCAGGTTTTTGTATTGTTACATCGTACTGTTGTTTCAATGAACACTCTCAAACTGCATAATGGAAATGTGAGTCTCCCGCATGTGTCGAAGCACAATACTTAATCCCATGTGGTGTAAACCTTCTTCACGCTATGCCTTCGTGTGTCATCTGTCCATTTTTCGTCACTGCGTCTTTAACCAAACCGTGCACATCTGCAGGCTTCTTTAAAAACAGAGTGTTACTCAGCATGTGATTGACAGTGTTAATCGTTAACATGTGTGTGTGCGTGTGTGTTACTAACAGGCTGTGCTGACGCTGAGCGCGCTGAGACGCTTCTTAACCGGCAGTAACTCAAACTTATTCACCTGGCAACACCTGGATCCCATCCCTAGCAACACTCGAGCTACACCATACCCTATTGCCAATGGTGCTACCATAGTTACCACAAATCCCTATCAAGCCCCGCCCTTCACTGAAACCCTGGACCCCCAGAAGCTCACACAGCAGAGACCCTTGGCTCCTGCCTTCTAGAGACACACGCTCAGAGAGAGAAGGATGAGATGCACACGACATGGACAACTTCCTGCCTCACTGTTGAGCGGTTTCTCCGTCCTCTCCTGGGATTGGCAGGATTTTGGGTCATGTGAAGCGTGATCTGTTATCACCATGGCAACTGCTGGCTCAGCTTAGTTATTTGTAACTGTCTGTGTCAAGAATACCGTCTTCTGCTCATGCACACACACAGATACCGGCGCACACAAACACTCCCTGTACTCCCTCACACCCGGAAACAGATGTGTACACACACACACACACACCTGGAAACACATGTACATACACCTGGAAGAACACACGCTCACGCCTCGACTGCATGTTCATATGGTGAAGTGCAGATTAACATAGATGTAGATGCAGTGATGATGCTCCATCTGCCTTATTAACAGATAACTTAGCGAAGGAAAACATGGAGGGCAGGGAAGCTGTGTAGCTATCTATTTCTGTTTGCCCTCAGTCAGTCTGACCAATCACAAGCTGCACTGCTGACACGTGAGCTCCCATTGGCTGAACGTCAAACAGAGGGTCCATTTGACCAATAGATTGTGAGCAAAAAGAGTGCGGCCAGGCAGAACTTGCAGAAAATGCTACATTTTCTTAGCAGGGGAATAAAGGCAGGACTGCTTAATGCATTTTGTATGCTATAGTGTTTTAGTGTGAAATATTCATGTTATTCAATATTTTATTGTGATATGCTGAAGTGGTATTTGAAAATAAAATCTATCCACTACCACTGCCAGAGTCTGCCTTTCTTCCCATTATCTTTAAATAACTTCTTTGCTTCCTGCAATACGAGAAACACGTAAAAAAAAAAAATAATAATCATGCGTTGCGACAAAGATCCGAGGACGTGTTAGCATACTAATCACTATTTGCTGGAAGAAGGCCATAGAGTGGTTGAATTCATTAGCGGCAGCAGGCAGCTGCTGTATGTTATCTTTATTTTTAGATTAGGAGGCACATGTTGAAGACTGCAAACGCTTCCGCTTTTTCCATCTTGACACAGGAGGAAAGAACAGAATTAGAAGAAAGGTTATGGAGTCAGATAAAAGTCAGACAGGAAGTGGTTTTATTCCAGCACTGTCCAATCATCTCCTCTCTTTGTATTGTTCCCTGCTTCCATTAATACGCAGGAACATTATACAGCTTTATGAACATTTGCATCATCCACACTCAATCGTTACAACTGGCACCCCTCATCATCCATCCTCGTCATCACCACCAGATAAATTGACATTCAAAAGTGTAGAAATCCACCTTTGTAGTTCTCATACCACCATTACTGTGTTAATAAAATAGATTCTTGACCTTTTCTACAAAGTGTTACGCATTGTTTTGTCACCTGAATAAGCCCTTCTTTTACATCTGCGTCTGTCTGAATCACAACCGTGCACCTGTACAGTGTAATCTCTTCAAATTTAAGGAGACAGGGGCCAGCAGAGGGCACTCTAACTCCGCAGAGCTCCGATCCCACCACGCTCAGCTGTGTTTGAACTACCTCTACCCTGAGAATACTAAGACGGAGGGGGGGGGACGGAGCTGACTGAATGTTTTGAGTGGGTGGGATCAAGGGGGGGGAAAGCGAGGTAGAAACTACTAAGGCCTAGGTCACACTACATGATTGTAACTTAAAGGTTCAAAGAGCGAATTGATTTTTCAGGCTGTCAGGGTCGGGCGCGTACAGGCCAAAAATCAACAAGACATCAAGGTTTTCTCAGGCCATGAGCAATCAAGCGACGCCCAGAAGTAGGCCGTGATGAGTGAAAAAAAAGAAAAACCAAAAAACAGGAGATGAATCATATTCAAAATCAAAAACTATCTTTAATATAAAATTTCCTATTATGATATATCCAACAAGCTGCTGTACAGGTTTCATTATTACTGTTTTGGAGGTATAAGTCTCTTATAAAACGGCATTGTGCCTGCACCATTCATATACTGTAGGTGTTCAGTTACAAATTATTATTATTTTTTATTACGTTTTGTAATTCTACTGCTTAAAACCACATTTGTAAACATAAACTGTAATTTCTGCACCACAGAGAACAAAGTGGGGGGAAATTCTATTAAAGTACCGGTCTGCAAAAACTCATCAGATCTTATTAACTGAATGAGAGCCGAAACAGCTTGTTGATCAAAGGGTTAGTCAAAAGAAAACGGTCGGCAACTCTTGATATTGATAACTGATGGATACATTTTTAAGCAACAATGCTGCGACGGATTCTGCTAAGTCATCTGAGCTGGAGGTCTGAATTATTAGTTTTACAGCTTTTTCTTACTCACTAAGACATTACTCCTTGCCTGCCATACCACACCTTGGTAAGGTTGTTAAGTCGAGGAGTTGGAGTGATACTAAGACTGAGACATATTGTTGAAATCACTTAATTTCTTTAGGATTATTCATCATCTGTCCTGTAAATAGAGTTTCATACATGTGACTCTATTCAGAATGTATGTCTTTACATTGAAACAAAAGGGGAACGTTTTGAGGTTTGTTTTTTTTTATATTATTTAATGATTTTACTGTTTAATTGGGATCAAACTGGGTTGTATTTAGCCTAAGAACTTAAATGACTTTGACACGCTTGATCCAAAATCATAATAAACTGACAATCTGCTGTTTGGTCTTATTTGTCATGATGCACGTTCAATAATCCAGGTAAATAAATCCCAGAATAGTCTACTCTGTTCACCTGGACACTGCATTTTCAGTGGGAAAAACATTTAATCGCTCATATGATTGACAACGTCAGTCATTTGACCTTGAAAAATGTGAAGATTCTTCAGTCACTTGGATGGCTGAAAAAGTCACATTTATCCCATAAAAAAAAAAAGCTGAACCAGATGAACAGAATCGAGTCTCCGGGGTTTGGTATTTTCATTGAGGAAAAAAAATGTGATTAGACGTCACCGTGATCCGTTTATGCTGTGTGGACTAACAGGTAGTTGCAGCCCCAGCTGTGTGGTCTCTTTGTGTAAAACAGCAGACCAGTCACTAACTTAACCTGCAGTGCACCTTCAGAGTAGTTTTGTACTCTGACCTGGGCTTGAGGTGCAAGGAAAGGGATGAGCGAGTGGAGCAAGCAAAGGGGAGGGTTAGTGTTTGAGTAATATAGCTGCAAAGTGACTCTATGAGTGAACTAAAGCTAGAACTATGAGAGAAGAAAAGGAAACTTCTTCTTGTGTGCATCTCGTGTGCATACAGCACAAAAGGGGTCCAAGTCTCTGAACACATACACACTCAGTACACACACAGTCTGAATGAGTCCTGCTCACACAACCTATGAAAAACTTTTGAGCGCACGAGGCGAGGGGCGGGACAGGAGACGGGTATAATCCTGTTTCTGGCCACGGCTCCCGTCCCTCTCGTGTGATAAAGCAGCACATTCGGCTCCTCCACTTCAGAGAATGATCAATCCCATCACTGGGTTTGTTTAGTCTTCCACAGAACTTCCCTCCAGCAGATTAGGAGAGAGGCTTGTGGCGTCAAAAGACAGAGTCCGCCTCCTCAGCTCAGCGCTGCTGTCAGTTAGTTGTGTTGTGACTGGAACTGGCTCTTCCCCTGGCGGCGGGCTCATTCGCTGCTTCCTGTTCCTGCCCGAAACCGGGGACACCGAATGGCTGAGGCGGCTCCTGTGCTCCCCGGGACCCGGGGTAAGGTGTCTACTTTTGTGCGAGGAGCAGGTTGATTGTGTGTGGGAGTGAACAGAACTGTTAATACAGCTGACTTCTGCGTCAGCGTCATCTGACTGTGGGGCGGGGTCTGACTTTGAAACGGGGCTGGCTGCTCTGGAGTCACAGAGTGGAACTGATACCTTCACACTCTTCTCAAAATCTGCTTCTGGATGAGAGCCACAGGCCGCCTGCTCAGGTACGTGTTCTTGTGCAGCGGTATCGCTGTGGCTCCGGCTGTGGCTCCTGCAGGAGATGACCCTCTGCGAGTGCGCATATTTCACTGTGTGAACACTGGACGACCGTTGCCGTGGTGGGGTGGAGGAGGCCACGGGCACAGTGAGGCGGGGTTCCGCCAGATCGTCAGCTGAACTCTGATCCAGAGAGTCGAGGCGCACGGCCTCCTGCGGACACAGCACATGCACAAACACTATGAGACTGTTGTAAAGTGGGTGTGGGCTATGTGCTGCAGATCACCCTGGAGCGAAAGATGGAATACTGAAATACATTTAGATAAATTTTGTTCCTTATAAACACAAAAAGGCACCAAAATTGATGATAAGTAACTATGACCCACTTCAAACTTTGCAGACTTTGCTGCTGCGATATTAGATTTTTTGAGGGGATGCCCCCTAAACCTCTCAGCTTGTCTTTGCAGTCTTTGATTCCGATTCATTCCCATAAAATTGAAAATCAGCATCCAAATCCTTGAATCTCACCTGGTTTGTTTAATCGATTCAAAGGGAAACTGTTAAACTTGTTTAATCTATTATAACTGTGTTCCTCTCCTCACCCTCAAACAGCATGTATGATATTATAGGGTCTTTACCTTACAATATAAAGCAGCTTGAGGCGACTGTTGTTGTGATTTGATACTATGTAAATAAAACTGAGCTGAAAAAGGTTTGCACTGTGTTTGTTTTCAGCTATCATCGTCATAAAAACACACCTGTCTCCTTAACTGTCTGCTTGCAGTGCGGAGGGATGCTGGTCTCCTCGTGGCTGAACTGTCAGGGACGTAGGAGGGGCTCAACTTGTTTCTGTCTAAACTGTCTTCGGGACTGAGCCAGTGAGAAGGACGCCTGCCGCTGCCGTGCGTGGGGCTCAGTCTGAGCGACGGATGTCTGTCTATGCTGTGGCTGGACATGAGCTTCGGCCTCTCCGAGCTGTGATCTGGATTCAGCCTGTATCCATCCATACTGTGAGCAGAGCTTAGTCTGTGTCTATTGATGCGATGGGCCGGGCTGAATCTATATCCATCTATACTGTGAGCCGAGTTCAGTCTATGTCTCTTGGCTCTGTGAGTGGGGCTAAACCTGTATCCTTCTACGCTGTTGGCTGAGCCGAGTCTGTGTGAGGAGTGCCTGTCGATGCTGTGAGATGTGCT
>VOQK01000891.1:19573-29639 GCA_015052645.1 Benitochromis conjunctus | reverse complement strand
TGTGGGATAATTGGCTGTTCCAGGATTTCAATCCAAATATAAACTAAAGATGAGAAAGGATAACAAATATATCTTTCCTTGAGGCGTTTGATAACATTCTCTTACCTTGTGCAAACTTCACATCTCTGCTGCCTTCTAAGCTATTTATGGAAGCAATAATCTTCGCTGGAGTCATTTAGTTGTTATAGGACAGTAAAAAACAGTTCCTTAATTCGATTGGCTATAAACAGCCAAATTACCTGAGAAGCTGTAGCCGGAGAATGCCTCGTGGCCAATGAGCGGATAAGGGGAGCATCTGAGCGGCTGAGGATGGCTGTCGCTGGGGAGGGAGAGCATGCGTCCCATGCTCAGTAGGTTGCCATGGGAACACTCCTCATCCTCAACTTGCACCTGGCACATGACATCACCAACACTGTTACTCACTGTCATCTCTACCCTCGTAGCTTACAAGCATGCAGAAATACAAGCACGCACCTGGGCAGGTGCGTCCAGCTCTAAGTCCCCGCCCACAGACGCAGTGCTGAGCCGTCGACTGGCCTCCTCCCTCTCCCTTCTCTCCTCTCTCTCCCTCCTCTCCTCCATCTCCTCCAGCTGTGCCTCCTTGTTGCTCTCCTCCAGGTGCTTCATCAGAACGGCCACGACCACGTTGACAAGCACAAACTGAGCCGTGAGGACAAAGGTGACGAAGTAAATGGGCGAGATCAAGGGCAGGTAGGTGAGGCAGTGGCGATCCTGCGGGCGACACTCACGCAGTGTGTCCTGGATGGTGAAGGAAGGGAAGAGGAGACGATAAAGGATCAAGAAGCAATAAGTTGATGATAAATGAAGGGATTAGGGTGATATATTAATGCGCTGTGCTGTACTTCCTCTCATCTCCTACAGGGGGAGATGTTGATCTGAGCCCAAAAGGACCTTGAGCCTGTCACAGAAGAGTAATACACTCTCCTGACCCTCGAATGTCAGCAGCTCTTAGTCTGTCATAAAAAAACAGTGATCTGCTCTCTGCTTAATGCAGCGGCTGTCTCATAACCTATGCATTGAGACACACACGTGTGCACAGACACAAACATGCACTCAGTCGTCCATCCATCTTCTTAAAAACCCCCTCAGAGGAGAGGAGAGGAAGAGTAACAACCTTCATGATCCCATTCCAGTTGTCCCCGGTGGACACCCTGAAGAGCGTGAGGAAAGCCATGCCAAAGTTGTCAAAGGTAGCGTGGCGACTGAGACCCTCGCACGGGTTCTCGTCTGAGCACTCTGAAAGAGGATGAAAGGAATATTAGAGCCGGTAAGTGTGGGAGACGAAGGCAAGGGGGGAGAAGAAAGAGAACTGTGCGCAGATTAGATCACTGATTAGGTCGTTGATTCTAAATTGGCATTAATTAATGTATGTAACTCAGCAAAATTTATGCTTGTTTATGTAATCCACACATATATCACCCGTCAGTCGCACCCGCTTGCACGCATGCACAGGCTCACATGCACACTCTTGCACATACATGCACGCACACACTAACCCAGTTTTCCAAAGAGCTCAACTCCCAGAGCTGCATAGATGAAGAACAGCAACATGAAGAGCAGACCCAGATTCCCCACCTAGACAGACAGATTACACGAACAAACAGATATATAGAGTGTATGATACACCAAAAAATAGACATGTACAGTATACAGTGAAAGAGAGAGAGAGACGCCAACAGATAGGAAGAGCCCAATGACAGAGACTGCTGAGCCTTACTGCACTGACGTTTACTACTCCTTAAAAACTAACGGGATCCATCATGGTACCTGGAGTAGAATAACAGAAGTGAGTTTTTGGCACCTGGACCCAGCCCTGATGAATCACAAACACGCTTGTCACCGAGACCTGGCCTGCCTCTCTTCATGGTAGGAGGCATGGTGATGTCTAATTAGACGATGAAGCGAACTGGAAACAAGCGCATCGGACGGCGCCGCAAAGACGTGGGTTTGATCCCCTGCAGTGACGTGTCACTTCAAAGACACACAAATACTACACAAATGGGAAGGCTGTGGAGGATCGTGGGTAGTTTCTCTATAGCTGAAATTTCCACTGGTTTGTTTAATGTGCACTACCACCCCCTCCCTCCCCGTTTCTCCCTTGTTTCTTGTGGGGTCCCCCGAGGAAGGTTGGTTGATCCTCCCCAAAGCCTTCTCACATTATATTCAAAGAAGGCACATGGGGAAGGCGGCAGCTCTGTGATGCTATACTTAGGCACAGGAGTGCTTTGACTTAATGGTAACACGCTCACAGATACAATGCTAATGTGCAGATATCTAGTAGTGTGCACCATAATTATGATGTTATGCCCACGCTTGTTAGCGTGCTAATATTTGTTAATTAGAAGTTAACACACAAGTAGAGCTGAGGCTGTTTCTGTTTCTGCTCATGTTTCTGCTCATGTTTCTGAGCCATTGCTCAGGTGAATGACTGCGTTTTATACTAATTGCAGAATGCTGGCTGCTCCCTCCAAATGCTAAAATGTCCTTGGGTAAGAGAGTGAACCCAGACTTCACAGAGTCCCCAGTTGCTCGAATTAATGACAGAGACATTGTTAAAGCGCTCTGAAGATCTGCTGAGGTTAAAAAGTGCTGTAAAAGTGCAGACCATATTACACTAGTATATCAGGTAAAACCTGACACTAGCATGTTAACCATTAAAAGATTAACATGAACAGCCAGAGAGGAACATAAACTTCACTACAACATGAAGAAATTTAAATGAAAGCTACAAACATCAGCTGTCAGCTGACAAGTTAAATTCATTAGGACTCATCGTGAATATTTGCTAAACATTTTATGATAGTTTTGGGATATTTTAATCTAGACCAAAACGGTGAACTAATGTTGCCACTCCCACATCTAAGACACATTTTCTTTTCTTTTTAACTTTTTTCTATAAATGGTAAATGGACTGGTTCTTACAAGGTGCTTTTCGACTCTATCGGAGCACTGAAAGTGCTTCATACAACTTGCATCAGTCACGCAAGAAAATCTTCCTATGCTTTTTCTACATACATGCTTTCTGTCTAACATTCACACACAGTCATACTGTGATGGATGCGTCGCAGAGCAACTTGGGGTTAGTATCTTGCCTAAAGATATTTGACATGCAGACTGGAGCAGCCAGGGATCAAACCACCAGCCTTCCAATAAGTAGTTGAGCCGATAACTTGATGTAGCAGTTTAGTGATTGGTAGGTGCTAGATGTTGAATCTCAACCTTGTTTAAGCCTTTTAGGCCATTTTTCCTTATTAGATGCCTATTAGGGCCGTGTTTTTCTTTTCTGAACTGAGAAGTTTGTGTCATATTTCCAGCCTGCTTCCAGAACAAAATAATTGTGTGTGTATTAGATAATACTGAGGGTTATCTCTGCCTATACAGGTTACTATCGCTACTCTAATGGTCATTTAACCATTAATTTAATATAGCCATTTAATTAAATATAGTTGGCAAAACTCATCATTAAGGGCACAGAAGAGGTCTTCAAATGTCTTTATGGGAGAATAAGTTAATGCATTTATGTGGCAAATAATATGACCAGCTTTGTGGACAGGTCAAACTGGCTGAGAAGTCTTTGCTCAGCTTTTTTTTCTGTGAGTGAACTGTTTCCACTGTGTTAGTCAGTTAGTCTGTTTTAGACAGCCAAGGTATCAACAGCAGATCTTAACTGGGAAAAAGCTAGACTGGTCCATTCCTAGTTAGCACTAATTAGCAGGTGTCTATGACTGTGCTGCATCCATAGAGTCTTGCTAACCAAGTTAGCTGCTAACTTAACACTCCAGCCTTTCATCTAAATTTCATAACTTTTGGCTTTAAAACGAGAGTCTGCAGACCCCCGGTGATGTCACAGTGGCTACATCCATCTCCCTTCCATTACCCCCAACCTGACGTAGCAGATGGCTGCCCCTTCCTGAGCCGGGTTTTGCCAGAGATTCCTTCCTGTCCAAAGGGAGTTTTTCCCTCCCAATGTCACCAAGTGCTTGCTCATAGGAGGTTGTTTGATTGTTGGGGCTTTCTCTGTATTATTGTAGGGTCTTTACCTTATAAAATAATGCACCTTGAAGCAGTGGTCCAGGCTGTCAGTATTAGTCTATTGTAGGGGACATAATCACAGGTTTGAAAAAAAAATCACACAGGAAAAAAGAGCTCAGGAGGTAATCAGAAGGTTGGCAGTTTGATTGGTGGTTGGTGGTGCTAATATGAATGTGTGTGTGTGAATGCAGCTTATAGTAAGAAAGTGGTTTGAGTGCTTAAATACAGTAGAAAAGTGTGATATAGGTACCAGTGTATTTGCCTGGTAAAATCTGTCTGAATGCAGCTTTTGTCTGCAGAGTTTTTGTGCCTCAAAGAAAATAAAGCTTTTCAGATGAGATCTTCGGATGTTCTGCTTTATTCGTCAGCAGGCAGCAAAACAATCACACCAAAGGCAAGCTGTTTCATAATATGGCATAAAATCAGGATTGAACTGATGAGTTTAAGGATCAGCAGGTACCCTTTAGCTAAATCTGAGTATGTCTTCTTCTTTGTTTAGTGATTATTAGGTGTCGCTGGTGTAGCACTGCTTGGGAGTAATAAGTGATGTTAGTAAATCATGGTAGAGGCAGGCAGTGCCAGGCCTCGTAAATCGCTAAATAAAACAAGCCATCTGCTTTTCATCAGATCTGGAGACCAGGCAGGCATTTAAAAAGACATGTTCAATTGTACAAGCACAAGAGATGCTTCTTACCTGAGGCAGAGCCTGCATCACCGTGTCCAACAGAGCTCTCATCCCTGTCGCCATCTTTAACAGCTTCAGCACTGAAATATCGCAACATGTCAGCTGTTATCAGCCTTATGCCGTTGTGTTTGTGGTTTTTTTGTGTGTTTGTCTCCCTGTGTGCTTACCTCGTGTTATCCTGAGGACCCTCATAATGCGTATAATTGTGGGGTTGATTGGCAGGGAAGCATTCAGGTCTATTTCCTCCAGTGTGATACCCATGATGGACAGCAACACAATGGCGAGGTCCAGCTGGTTCCATCTTGACACACACACACACACACAGACAAAAACAATATTAGCTTCTGAAGGGATGTTTTTTGAGAGCCTCTGTGTCCATGCGCGAGTGGGAATACCTCTCTTTGAAAAAGCGTCGAAGACCAAACGCGATGAGTTTCAGAATGGCCTCGATGACGAAGACCAGCGTGAACACGTAATTGCAGTACTTCAGTATCTCCTCGAAGTACTGCAGGACACACAGATACACACTTCTATAATACCACTGCATTGTGCTTCATTACTATGGTTTTAGGACAGGTAGAGGAAGGTGTTGCCATGGTTACCTGAGGTTGGTTGTAGTGCTCCATGCTCATGGTGAGGAGGTTTGTAAAGATGATGATGGTTATGAAAAGATCCAGGTAGTGGCTGGTGCAGACGGTGTGGATGCTTCGACGTAACGGGGAGTAGTCTGCGTAATATGGCTTCTCAAGAGCCCCTGCGCGCAGATGCACACACAGACACACACACACACACACTGAGAGTCATTAAAATGCTTCTGAAAGAAAAATATGATATTGGCGATGAGGTCACTGGTGAAACTTGTGCCAAGTGTGCGTGCGTGCGTGTGCACAGACTAAAAGTGCCACCTCAGGAATTCAGTCCTATCCATCATGCGCACACACTCTCCACGGCACCTCAAGGTGTCTTTGAGCAGAAACCCTCGCTGTCTGCTGCCAGACAGTTAACTGACTAAGAGGAGAGCACTACTAGAGATTACACTGCAGAAAGAGCGTACAGAGAGCGAGAGACAGAACTGTAGCAAGAGAAAGAAAATGTGTGTGTGCAGGGGTGTTGCGTATGCGCGTGTGTACACTTACGCAAAATGACCAGAACTATGTAGACATATTCCCTGACAAGGGAACATTTGATATTATTTTAGGACAATTTAATGCTTCAGCATAAAATTTTAGACAACAGCAGGCTCCAACCTTGTACACTCACTGGTAGACCTCTTTAACTGCTCGTTAACAAAACTATCCACTCAGCCAATGACATCACAAAAACCCAGGCAATTAGACAAGGTCAAGATAACCTGCTAAAGTTTGCTTGTTAGAACAAAGGTATGCAGGAGAGCATTTCTGAATGCACAAATGTCAAACCTTGAAGCGAATGGTTTACAGCAGCAGAAGGCCTTCACAATCATCAGATCTCAATCCAACAGAGCACCTTTGGGATGTGGTGGAACAAATGTGCAGCACTGTGTGATGCTTTCATGTCAATGTGGACTAAAATCTTACTGCGCCTTTTGAATCGATGCCTTGAAGAATTAATCCAGTTCTGAAGGCAAAAGCAGGCCCAACCCAGTACAAGCACGCTGTACCTAACAAATTGGCCAGTGAGTGTATAATAGCTCCATGTACTAAGGCAGGTCCATAAAGAAATAGCTCCATTAGTTTGGTTGGAGCACTGTTGACTGGCTGATGCAGTGACTTAAGGAAAAAACAGCAACGCGGGGCTTACTGCCAGCATCAGCGCCAACATTTTCTTTCAGTTCTCCAGCAGGCATGTGTCCCATGTTGTTTAAAGCAATGGCATTTTTTTTGTTGTATTTTGTACCTTTTTCCTCTGCACCCGTTTCTCCTGCTTCAGACTCCAAAAAACAAGTGACATAAACAAACTAAAACTAGGTTTGCGTTGAAAAGAGTGAGGAGAAGAAAAGAATAAGGAAATCAATACATAATAAGTCAAGGTTACTCTTCAACACATGCTGGCTTTTATGAAATTTAATGCTGAAGAAGTAAAATGCTCTAACACCGACAGACCTGATGAGATAGTAGAGCAGAGAAAAGAGCCACTCATAAACCACAAATGACATGTCCTACTTTCAGCGCACACTGACGCACCAGTTCGAATGGAAGCTGATCGTTCCGGACACTGGGAATAATGTGCTCGTGTACAGGCGTCGGCAGACCTGGGCCCACAATGGTTTATGAATAGCTCCTCCAAAAGAAAACATAATCATGCCTTAAAGCCCTGGAAAATAACAGTTATTGTTCATCGAGCACACAAAAAATGTTCAACTCTGCTTGGGTTGTTCTCTGTTCTCTCTCTCTTTGTTTGTGTGTGTGTGTGTGAGTGAGAGAGAGAGCACACACACAAGTTACAGGATTTGTCTTTGTTGGCATCTGCTGGTCGCTAGGCTAGGGATGTAAGAACATTTTTCAAAGGAAAAGGAGATGGAAGCTAACGGGCGCAGGCGAGGCCAGAGGAGATGCAGGAAGAGTTATCTCCCGTTGCTGTAGCAGCAGATGAGTCAGGACATGAGAAAGCCACTGCCTCATCTAGGATGAAGGACAGGACTGTTAAGCTAGAGCATTTCTATCGCAAGGCACACCGTGTGAAAGCCTTACCTTACACCTCCACGTGTGATTAAAGCCGTGTTAACCATCTTACAAATGACTAATTCTGAGGCACGCTGGGCAAGCTAGCTGGCCCTCACTGTGATCTTAGTGCGGAACATGGGCCGAGCACAGAAAGGAAGCAGGATGACCTTACTTTTCCCTTTGTAGAAATCAACTGATACATCTTCCAGCCATAATTAGTTTCCCCTGAAGCGTTTTTATGAATCATCTGCATTTGCATTTGCAGTCGATTTGGCCACTGAAAGTGATCCACGGTGAGAGGGCGTGAAAGAGAACTTATAAGAGGAACAGCAGCATGAGACAGATGAGGTCATAAAGACAGATGTGATCAGATGGAGAGAGCCCAGGACTCAATGATTAAACTGTAATAAATAGCAACAGAACACTGATTGATCTACATGTGCGACTGAACATCAACTATTGGCCTGTAGCTGACATCCAATAATGTTCCTATGTTGTGTAATTATCAGCCCTTATGGAATAATAAGTATTGATGATTATTTAGCCCCTATAGGAGGAAATATTGCACTCATGTTTTGCTTCTGTTTTGTTTGTGGGGCGGGTGGGGGAAGCATGGTGGTGCATTGATTAGCAATACTGCCTCACACCAAGAAGGTCCTGAGTTCAAATCCACCACCTGGCCTCTCTGTGTGTTTGCATGTTCTCTCTGGGTACTCTGGCTTCCTCCCACAGTCTGAAGACATGTAGTTAGCATTTTAGGCTAATTTGCGATTCTAAATTGCCCGTGAATGTGAACGCAAATGGTTGTCTGTCTCTCTGTGTTAGGCCTGCCAAAGACCAAAAAAAGAAAATCTATTACATTTAGGGTGGTATATGTTGATGGGATCGTTTTGATGGCCAATGGAGTAAAGATCAGAGGAGATGGCAGGTATAACAGGCAGACTGGAAAATAGTACAACTATCAGGGGACAAACTTGAGATTTCTGGGTAGGGTGAAGCCACCAGTGGTTCGAGATCTTTAACAATACCTCTTAAAGGAAGTGAAGTGAATGCAACATGTGTCCAGTTTCTTGAATCATGACTGCATGTTTTTTCCAGGTGGTTTAGGAGTCACATGTTCAGCAGTTGCAGGTGTAACGTTTGGATGTCCACTTTAAGCACTGTGCAGATTTTGAGCTAGCACTCATTTCTAATTTTTTAAAGTGGTCTTGAGTAACAATTCTCCAGGCTTTGTGAAGGTCTTTCAAAGATTTTTCTTTGGACACTGGCTGCTTTTTCACCCATTTTCAGTCCAGTCCTTGTACCTGATCATTTTCATTTGTTAAGCCACTAAGGATAAATGGACATCTAACTCAAGGAATGAACCAGTTTTGTGTCTACACATAGCAGACAACCTGAAGCCCATTGGTATCTTTAAGGCCTTTACACACCGGACGTGTAAAATGTGTGCGAATATTTTGGGTGTTATAGCACTTTTTCAGACTCACATATTCTTAATGCAGCCGTTCACATCGACCACAATAAATGCCAACTCTGTATGTACAGATGCAGTCACGATAGAGCTTCAACTCCTGGGTCAAAACATAAAATTCTTCCTCCTGCTGCCTTCTCGTGAGAGTTGCATGAACCCACAATCTCATTTTTTTTCCTTTTCTTGTTTAGAAACATCAGGACGAGCTCATCATAGCCTGATGTTGACATATTTTTCACGAAATCACAATGATTTCAGTCTGTATATATGTTACATGACAAGTTTGCATCCAAAAGACTGAGAATTTCATGTAGAATTTCATAAAGGCTTTTGGGCAAAACCACAAAAATTAGTTATTATTAAAAAGTTTGACAGCATGAAATAGTATTTTTCCCACCAACAAGGTGATTCCCTAAGACCTGTTAGCCAGAAATGTGGTTTATTTTGCCACGCTGTGCAGTTTTCTGTGTAGTCCTTACAACATTTAAGGAAACAGAACAAGTGGAAGGCAAAGAAAGAGCACTATCAGTCATGGATTGGCCTCCCCAGAGCCCCACACCTCAACATTATTGAAGCAGTGTGGGATCATCCTGACAAAGAGAACAAAAGGCAGCAAACATCCAAAGAAGAACTTTAAAATGTCTTTCAAGAAGCCTAGAGAAATATTCCTGAAGACCAGTGAAAGAAATTACAATAACACTTGCCTAAGAGCTCAGACAGTTCTGAAGAATAAAGTCAATATAAAATATTTTCATTCAGGGTTGTTAGAATTGTACAAACTCTGTTTTTGTCTTCTATACCGTATTTCCATTTATATTTCCAGATTTCAATAAATGGCTGCACCCATTTCCCATTTTCCTAGCCAAATATGAAGAAATGAGAGGTGACTCAAGACTTTTGCACAGTACTTCACTCTGATGTCCCTCCACCCACTTTCCCAAAACCCTTCCTCACTTCTCCTCCTCTTCTCCAGTCGCTTCTGTCGTTTCTCCTCCCTCAGCCGGGCCTCTTCCTCCTCCTGCTGCTGGCGACACTTGTGAAAGTTTTCCACCACCACACCCACAAACATGTTGAGAACAAAGAAGCTGACAATGAGCAGGAATGAGATGAAGAACAGCAGCATCCAAGGATTGTGGTTTCTCATTGGCTGCAGAGAGAAAGGGAGAGAGAAAAGCAAAGAAGACAGGACAGGAGGTAGCACAGAAACACAAAAGG
>VOQK01000891.1:0-19553 GCA_015052645.1 Benitochromis conjunctus | reverse complement strand
AGAAACACAAAAGGTAAAAAAAAAAAAAACAAGAAGAACAGGAGGACAAAAGAGTGATGAAAGAAGGTGAGGAGAGGTGGAGAGGAAGAAAAGGAGAGAGCACAAACAAGAAGACAATGTAAGTACTGAGTCAGCACTAAAACTGCCAGCTCTGTCAGCTCACATCTATTCATCCATCTGCCTTTTTTTTTCTTTTCTCTGCACAGCTACACCTCACTCCTGAGATATTTTCCCTTTCACATTCAAACAAACTGGATCAAGTGTTCCTGAGAACGACACAGAAAAGAAGCAAATCACAGGGAAATATTAACTCGCTGAATAAGTCGTTCATCTCCCTGATTTTCACTCTTTACTCCCCACACACCCGCTCTCCCCCTCGCTGTGTGTGAGACTGCCTCTCCTCACCTGCTGGTCCACACCCACGGCATCCAGGCCGTCGTACATGATGCTGACCCAGCCGTCCTTACACGACAGCACAAAGAGCGACATCAGCGCCTGGCGGGATGATACGCACATAAATCAGCGTCCCTGCTACGATTACCAGCCTGTAAGAGCAGATATGTCTGTCCAAGAGTGTGACAAACCTGTCCTAGATTGTCGAAGTTGTATTTCCGCCGAAGCCAGCGATAACCAGCCTGCAGACACTCAGTTTTATTGGTGATGTTACTCACGTTGATGACGTCGCAGTAGAAGAATTTCCCTTTAAACAGCTGCACGAGCACAAGTGTGAGCACAGAGAAAAAACCATGAGAGAAGACTGTAACCTCAAGGCAGTGTAAACAAACCGTCACAAAACAGTGCAGAGGCTGTTATATTGCTGTACAGTAAACGGTCTGCAAGTGCCTGCAGACTCTTGTACAGAATCACTCCAGCATGGGTGTTCTCATTAGAAGATAACCCACTGATAGCGTGCTTTTCGTCAAATATAAGCCTACGTGCTAATTAGCGTCAGCGTTCATTAGGTATTATTTCCTTGCAAGGATTAAATCTGAATCTTTGTATTTGCAAAAAGGGAAACAAAAGGCATGGAAATGAACCGACTGGCTTTGAGTGGATTTTTTAAAATGGTACCGTGCATTAATTTCTCGACTTTGAAGGATTGTGACATTTTAAAATGTGGCGAGAGCCTTTAAACCTTAAAGGAAGTTTCATTAGTAGATTCTTTTATTTTAAAGCATTTCTGAAGGACTTCAATGCGTGAAGAAGTGAATCTGTCTGAGTCTGCCTATCCAGCCTGTTTTGATCACATATAGACATGTTTGGAAGTTCAGTGATTTCTAGATGCTGTGTGAAAATGTGCACGTGTAATGTGCGCTGGCATCATCAGCGCTAGATTTGCAATAATTAAAGAGCAACCTCTGAGTTTGAAAACTGAATACGACACTGATGTTACCTCAGTTCCTCTACTAGGCACTTGAACCTGGCTCCTATTAGTGTAAAGACGTTTTACCTCACATTTAATCCCTGAGATATCGTTATATAAGAAAAATAAGCTAAAAATAAGCCATTTCAACAGCACATTTCTAGTAGGCTCTAGTAAATGAAAGAAATCTGTCAGCAAGACTCTTTGGGCTTAAATTGTAAGAAATAAATGTGTAAAATTACATAAAAAGTTCTGGTAGGTCCTAGCACAGACCTCCCAGAAATTATAAAGCAGAAAGTTTATGTTAATGCACAGAAAATGCTGTTTTTTCTCTTTTTTTTTACTTTGGACCCATTATTAAGAAAAATGAAATTTTGATAGTAGATAATGAAAAAACAGGAACTTTTCTGCAGTTTAATTATTTATCTATTACTTCTTTACTTTGGTGTATGAAGGGCCATTAGGGAGGTCTATATCAGTAGCCAATGCTGTAAAACCTTTGAAAAGTACAGTTAAAAATCCAAAATTTATGACCTCCTTCACATTTTCCAAAGCCATCGATTGGGGCCAGATTGGAGTCTTTGCCAGGCCAATTCTGGCCCCCAGGCCTTATGTTTGACACCCCCGTCTTTACAGCAGAAGAAAAATATATATTTACAATCTGGTACAAAAAGCAACTTTTGGCCTCTGTGTTTCTGTGATAGTTTCTCCCTTCATAACAACTCTAGGAGGTAACCACCTGGATAATTGAGTTAAGGGCACGGCCACTTTGATTGACAGGTGTCCCAACACAGGCAGGCGTAACCAATCATCGCTACCAGGCCTCAGCGCCACTAATTGGAGTCACTGAACTGAACCTCCTCACTGTGTTTGAGGTGTTGGCATCTTCTGGAGCATTTTAATGGAAATATCTGACAAATAAAATGTCTCCCTGTATAGCACACAGTGTCCAAGAAGTTTGTGCTTCGGTTTTGGAGAGTGAACTTTGAGGGTTTTATTAGTCTGTTAGCTTAGCATTCATTAGCAGGTATTGTGTCTCCTGTACAGTTTATATATGCAGCTGCTAACAAAGCTTGCTAGCATTAGTTGATACCTGGAGCCCTCCACCTCCTTATGATATGTTCAATTCTGAAACCAAAGAAACGAACATGGCAGCAGCCTGAATGCTAATGCTATCCAAATCCAATGTTTGACATCACAGTGACTACGACCTAGCTTGTTTCAAATTCTTATAAAAAAAAGGTAAAATGCTTTCTCTGACCAGTTACTTTATTTTGTGCCCAAACCTAATCAAACTGCAAGCAAACTAAAAACATGTAAACAAAGTCTTCTGGGCCTGGGTTGGACCCAATTTCCTCCCATTGTACTTACACTTTCCTTTACATTGGAAACACACCAATATGTCACTTCAGGAATGCTGATCCAAGCTGTTTTTCTAAGGTAGGAATAATCAAGCTGCTATTTAAAAGTAGGAACAAATTAAACTTTATTTGTGCGTTTTTTTCTTTCTTATACTGTACCCTGTTATTTGGCTTTAAAGCTTATTAACAGTCCCAACCCTTAGGTCTGAAACCAAAGAAACATGATATTCTTTTTGATCTTTTATATCAAGCAGAGTGTGTTATTCATAGTTTATTAGCTCATTCTGAATATTAAACTGTTTTAATAAACAATAAGCTGTATCTATGAATTTGATTAATAATATTAAAATCCAGGTGAAAAACCCGATTTAAAAACTGTATTCTCAGCACATTCCCCCTGTTGAACCATTGTTTTGTTTTTTTAATTACTTCCAGGGACTGGTGCATAATCAGCAGCTCATTTGCATTTCCTCCCAATTTTTCTCTTCACTTTTTATTACCTGAAGCTTTCTCTGAGCCACGGTTCATTTACTCTAAACCACAGTGATCGGTGTCTTCTTGCAGAAAACACAACGAGCGTTTAATGTTTCGTCACATCAAATCGAGTGATAAAATGAGTTTGACGTGTTTTGTATTTTGTTGTCAGGGTGAAAAAATGATGGAGCTTATCTTTAAACGACAGAGGATGAACGGGGAACAGTCGGCATAAACGTTTACCTGGACTCCCAGAATTCCAAACACGATGAAAAAAGCACAGCAGATCAAAACAATATTCCCAATTGGTCTGAGAGATGTGATCAGAGTTTCAACCACCAGTTTCAGACCTGGAGCACGACTTATCACCCTGCAACAAACACACACACAGGTTAAACAGTTCTTAATATAATATCAGCGGATTAAACGCAGATGATAATCTCCTGGATTTGCACCTGAGTGGTCGAAGTGTGCGGAGCAGGCGAAGGACCCGGAGGATGCCTAAGATCCGATTACCACCTGCTGATGCGACGGACACCAGGATGTCCACCAGCGACACAAACACCAGCAGCCCGTCCAAGACATTCCAGCTGCTCTGCAGGTACACGCCCTCTCCAAAGTACAGGCCCATAGCTACCACCTGCATGCAGACGCGCACACATCCAACAAAATTACTGAAATAATCAAATAAGCTGAGGTGTAAAATGAGAACGAAAGCCATTCTGATCCCCACCAGCAAAGAAAATTGCCTCTTTAGAAGCAAGAAAATGACTTTGGAGTGGAGAGCTTATTCAGAAAGTGTTCACTGTTATGGTTACCTTGATCATCATTTCGCCCACAAAGATCACAGTGAAGATGTAATTGGACACACTGAGAAACATCCGCTCCTGTTGCACACACACAGACACACATGCAGGCGTGAGAGCATGCACAGATTAACAGCAGGAAGCACATTCGTCAATTTAAAGGCTTTGTAGCCTTAGCTTTGATTCTGGAGCACAAAGTGTTGCGTAACGAGCTGAAAAAAAAATGCACAGCAATTGTAGAAACATAATAAAAGCATATTGGGAACAACACGTGTTGTTATAGAGACTCTTACATCACCTACGAGCACATGAGCTCTTGTAGTAAACAGCCCCTCTTTGTGTGTGTGCTCATGTAAAAGACGTATGCTGCTTATATATTTGTGAGCCGTGCCTCGTGTCTTGATCTTCTTAAGGTTTAGATTACAGTGCTGTGCAAAAGTCTTGATCTGCCACTTTTTCTAGGAAAATGGGGAATAGAAGTAGCGATTTATTGAAACATGTGCAACCACAAAGATAAACGTAGTTCCCTTTTCTGTCAAGATCCCACACTGCTTCGATAATATTAAGTCCGTGCTCTGCGGGGGCCAATCCACTGTGTGCTTTTCTATCCAGGCATGCTTTTACTGCATTAGCAGTGTCTTTAGGGTCATTGAGATAATGAAAAATCCAACTACTGCCAATCAGATGCTTTCCAAATGGAAGCAAGGATCAAAATTTTATGGAGCTTACACTTCTGAGATATGCCTATTCTTTTAGCTCAGAACTATTTGGGAAACACCTTACTGGTGCACATATATTAATTCGATGACTGTGGTATCTTTAACAGTTTTGTAGATTCAACTAAAGTAATGGAAACAACAGGCTGTTAACCACAAAGTGCTTAAAGATAAAGTTCAAAATTGCTTCTTCGCTGTGTTGTCTGTTGTCTCTAAACACAACACTGGTTCAGCCCTTGAGTTAGGTCAGTGGTATGTTCTTTGCGCTAGACTACTTACTTAAAAATTACGTAAAAGTCTGGCTCATATGAAGCAAAAATCTAAAGACATTTAGGATGGCTCAAGACTTTTGCACAGTACTGTAGATGTTAGGTTCAAGCTTAATTTAGGCACAATGCTTAGATTAATGCATAATGAGTTCAAATTTGTCAAATCATCAATTAAAAAGCACAATGGAGATGGAAATGATATCAATAAAATCCAGTTAAACCGAACAGAAAAGAAAAGAAGAGTTTCAGTGTAAAATTACATCCATTAAGTCCAGGTTAAAGGTTAAAGGTCAGGGTCTGGCATGTTGTTATGGTGGTGCTTGGGAATGCATTACGTCAATATTTCTCCTTACAAGTATAGCAACTGTGTGTGTGTGTGTGTGTGTGCGTGCGTGCGTGCGTGCGTGCGTGTGTGTGTGTGTGTGTGTGTTTATGAGGTACCATGCTGTGGGGCTGTATGTCAGGTCGCTCCAGGGCGATGGTGATGCAATTAAGGAAGATGAAAAGCAGAACGGTGTGATCAAACATCTTGTGACCTATGACCCTCTGACACCACAACCTGAACCTGCAGAGAGACGGTTTGAGAAGGAAAAAGGATCGGCGACAACCCCAGTGTTTGTTCTCTATTCAGCACATCACCTGCATCACTTCCACTGCTGCTTTTGTCCACACAGTGTTTGTGTTTTCCGCTCAGCCAGCTTTAATTGATAAAAGTACAAATTGTATGACCAAGCTTCAGCTGTCACCTTCACACTTTAGCTGTGAATTTTTACACATGCTTGCGGTTAAGGCCACCTAGGCCACCCTGGAGAATATCAGGGCCTGTGCATAAACGTGTGTTTGTGTGTATCTTTACTGGTTGTGCGGGGCGAACAGATAGAGGGACCACTCTTCATGCTCCAGGCACCACTGAGGCTCATATGGCTCCAGTATCTTCTTCAGCCTCTTACATAAACTCTGGAATGAACACACAAACAGACGAATGACATCACAGCGTACACTCATTACATTACAAAAATCAGCATTGCTCATCATCTTATACTCCCATGCTACTGCACAATGAAACTGAAGTCATTTTCATTTCTATCCAAGGCGTTTTCTTTTTTTTTGCAGCAACCTCGTGTGCATGCACAAAAAATTCCAACACAGCTCTTTTTCAAACAATATTCCGAGTCATTCCTCCACCCGGATCTAATTTAAATTCAGCTAATTAAATTTTTCTAAGTAACAAAAGTGTCTTAAGGTCAGCCAGGTTGGAATTTATGCCTTTGCGGGATAATTAGCAGCAGCTTTTGAACTTCTGAACATGCCCAAAACAAGCTCTTTTATAAACTTGTTTTATCTAGGAATAACAGAAACAGGACACCATCAAAATGCCTGCTCCCTCTGTTTGGAATGCCAATTAAAACTGCCCAAGTCCACATTTACATATATATTATATTGTTTTTCATTTGGGGAGACAAATTCATGAAACAAACAGACATTAACCTCCTCAATCTCCTCTTCCTCTTGATCGCCGTGGTAATGTGACGTCAAGGGAGCATCGTCGTAGCAGTGGTCTGGCAGGTGAAAGGTGGTGCCGTTACAGTCGGGGGAGAGGAGCATTGGCACCTGCAGGTACTCTGACTGGTCCAGAGACTGCTCCCTGCTGCTGGCTTTGGAGCTTGAGTATGTGTCGGACAGCAGGGACTCCATTTCTCCAGACTGGCTCTTCCTGTGGAGGCTGGGGGCTCGACCGATGCTGATCCAGCTGGAGCGACGGCTCTCTGGCCCGCTGTCCCACAGGGACTGTGAAGACAACTTAGAACAGAACCAATGCCTTGTTGTATTTCTGCCTCATCTTTCAAGTGCAAATAAGGACTTTATTCTTCACAGATTAAAGCTGCCCTGTAGAGTTTTTGGCCATTAGCAGTGCAGCGGGGCAATGTTTTCATGAGTGGGCTCCTATTTTGTTTGTATCTTGTGCTACTTATCAGCCTCTACATGGAAATGACCAGGATCAGCGCTAATGATAAGTTTGTTTGGCTCAGCACAGTTATTAGACTTACTGAGACATGAGACCTCTGGTAAAACACCAGGATGCTACCTGATAAAATTTTCGATAACACCCTGTAATTCTGACCCAGTCTGACACTCATGCTGGGTCACAATTACTGTGAAGGGAGTAAACATTAAAAACCTCTGATACCCAGGTGAAAAACATTCAGGAAACAAATAAACCATTAGTAATGCTTTGTGCATCCACAGAACATCAGCTGCCTATCTTAATCTGAGCTCAAGCTAATACACTGCTGCACATCCAACTAGAAAATTACGTCTACTATTTTAGTTGTTTCAGAAGTCGGTCACGCACTCCGAGAGACTGGTTAGCAACATTTGGTTACAAGTGAAAAATGTATAATCCCCCAGAGGTTATTGGGTGAAACTAGTCACAAAAAGGATGCTGCACCAAAAACCTTATTGCCATTGCTTTGGTCACCCATAGTTTGTATTGAAGACACCAACCTGAATACTTGATAACTAACTGCTAACTTACAAAAGTGAAGGTTACTTTGAAGGCGAATGTCTCTGTTTCTAGTTTGTGTCGTAGTTTTTACAGTTTCATTACCACTCAGGGAGTAATTAGGGAGTATTTGCAGTCGGTAGGGAAGTCAGGTATCTTCCATACAAACTACAGGCGATCAAAGCAATCTCAGAGTTATCAAAGAAATCAAAAGAAGCACCATAAATATCTTTGCAACTTGCATCACCTAGCCACAGCTAGCAACCACCTGCAACCATTTGCCAGTGGATTTTCTCTGCACATACAAGATTTTGAATAACCTGTCCTCATCTTATCTTAAAGACCTTACAGTACCATGTCACCCCAATAGAGCACTTCACTCTCAGACTGCTGGTTTACTTGTGGTTCCTAGGGTATATAAAAGTAGAATGGGAGCCAGAGCCTTCAGCTTTCAGGCCCTTCTTCTGTAAAACCAGCTCCCAGTTTAGATTTGGGAGACAGACACCCTCTCTATTTAGTGTATAGTTTATGGTTAGGGCTGGATCAGCTAACCCTGAACAAACCCTCAGTTATGCTGCAGAATGCTGGGGGAGTTTTTCTTGCTAATAGTGGGTTTAAGCTTGTCTCTATGTTATTGTAAGGTCTTTAACTTACAATATAAAGTGCTGTCAAGCAACTGCTTTTGGGATTTAGCACAATATAAATAAAACTGAACCCAACTGAACTGAATAAGCTCACTGGTTCATTAATACACTTTTTTCGCAACCTATGGTTACAAGGGTTTCTAGGGCTGCATGACTGGGGCTTTAGCCTGTCCACAGTTACTGCTGTATCTGCAAACCACTTTGAAACCCACCCCCACACCAATTTGTTCTTTCCATCTGTGTCTCACAGAATCATTGTCATATCTGTCACCACTGATGTTGCCTGCTTTGTTCTATTTCTGGTCTTGCTGCTGCTCTCATCCTGCATTTTTTAACTAAGGGTGTGTTCACAGTAGGCCATCTGTTCCCCAGCACATTTGACCCCAAAGTCCAGCTCATTTCACTAGTGCGATTACTAGTTAAGTGAACTGTGCCCTGTCTGGCCTGAATAGGTGGTCACAGCTGAGCTTCAGTTGAATTCAGTGATGGTATGCATGTAGTGTGATGACCATCCAAGCACAGAACTGCAGTACTTGCTCAATAGCAGCTGCCCCTGTGAAAATCCCTGTTTTAATAACAAATCTACAGGGCATACGAACTGTCCCAGTTAAGCCACAAACTGCATAAAATCATGAACCCCTTGTGCTCGGCAAGAACGCTTTTTAAGAGTGTATGTCTGAAAAAGAGAGAGAGCGAGAGCACGAGAGAGGAGTTGGGACAAACTGAAGAAGACCTGGCTCATTAAGGGCAGCGTGAGCTCAGACTAGCTGGGGAGCGGGGAAAATGGGGGGCGATCGAGCTCTGGCACAATGCAAGGCAACCGTGACTAGTCTGAATCCACCTTAGAGGACATTTTTTAATCAAGATAAGCTAAAATTTTCGGTCACCTCACTTCAGTCTGAAACATCTTCTTCACTGGCATCAAATCTCCTAAAAGCAATGTGAAACAAACCTGACATTTAGCTCAAACATTAAGCGTAGCCGTGCATAGAAAGAGGGCTACATGACTCAACCCGTCAACAGTTGGTGATACTAAAGTGCCAGCAGAAGGCCTGCTAACAAAAAGATGCCAGCCCAAACAACACTGAAATATTTGGCTTTGTGAATGTTTTATGAGGACAGAAATGCACTCAAGTAATTTGTCGTGTCTTGAGAAGACACATAATGGGTTTGTTGGGAAACAGAAAGTAAACAAATGAACCTCTGCAAGGTAGCTTTAATGAAGCTCTCTGTTATTATTCTATGGCTTCAACGTGTGCAAAACAATATGAAGTCTGAAGTCATGCATTTACAAATTGCTACAGCTCAGCCTGGATTCATTTCCTTTGCATAGCAAACATTTTTTGATTAACTGTTTCTCTAACTCACATTTCTAATAAATATTTAACGTGGTTTTATATAAACATATATATATCCATATAAAAGCATGTGCCCAAGGCTCACCGGTGACCTTTGCTCAAGGCTGTTTTCCATGGATGCACCACTGGCCCGACGTGACTGGTTGGAGTTTATGGTGGGCGTAGCTGCAGTGTGCGTGATGACCGGCAGCGATGGAGGAGGAGGGGGAGGCATGGAAGCTTTTGGGTTCAGGAGACCATTGGGACTCAGCATCATGGCCTGAATCTTCAGCTCTACACACACACACACACAGAATATTTGATGTCAAAGAATGACTCTCATTTAATATATTTTGGGATTTGCAATATTTTCATCATTTCAGTTTGGATCAGGCTTCACTGACCATGGCTGTATCCACTGCATATAGGCTGTATATGTCATGATCACTGGCTAGTAAAGCCCTGTGGATATTCAGGTTTTTAAGGTGGATCTTATGCATGAGTTGTGGAGCTGACAAGCTGACTACAATAAAACCTGTGCTTCTGGATCACATGGTCTGGCAAAAACAGTCCAACCTAAATTATATCCTGCTTTTGTGTGTGTTTTACCACAATTAGTGACTGAATAAGACTTTAGAAACTACTGACTGAGCCCATAAACTCATGTGGAAAGTCTTTACTGAGGTCATAGATCAGCTGAGCAATACGGTCATTTTCTTGTAGACTTCAGTGAAATTTGACTTCACTGCTCCTGCTTGACATTAGAAAGAATAGGTTTAAGGCTTTTTCATCAGGGAATTTGATAATCCGCAGCTTAAATTTTATGATTTAGAGAATGGTGCTAAAAACATTTAAAATATTCTTTATTACTCACTGTCAAAGAGGACAATGTTTACAGGCTATTAGTATTTGTCCCTGTAAGTAAAGAGTAAAGAAAGTTCAATAAACTTTGACACATATAAATATTGGAAACGTGGAGTCTGTAATCATTTGATTAGCTGTAAAAATGTGCAGCATTATTTAAAAAAAGAAATATAGATAGTGAACATTTGTGTTACTAAATGTTCACAATGTGTTTCGTGTCCATTATTCACTCCCACATTGTCCTTGGGCAAATACAAATGAGCTGCCCTCAAGAAGCTCACAAATGCAATTAAAAAAAAAATTAGCCTCTACTTAAAAAGACTTAAACCTCCTTCAGATCCATCTTACGCCTAATTTGAGGTAATGTAGGTTGAAATTTTGAATTAATATTTAAAAAAGACAGCATCAGAGTGAGTAAATAATGGCCTATGCGTAATGTCAGTGAGGTTTATGTGGCTTTGCCCTTTTAATCAGCCCTCAGAATGAAAGTAAGTAATGTCTTGATGCCTTCTTCAATAATCCAGGTAAAGAAATCCCCGAAAGTTGATTCTGTTCTCATTAAGGTGACATTGTCAGTCTCGGCTGACTGCAGGTTTCCCACCATTATAAACATTACAGCCGACTGACTGAACCAAATCAGACAAACTGAGCTTGTGGCTTTTTTTGTTAGTCAGTGGCATGAGTTTCAGTTGTTATGCAGCTGTTTATTCCTGCAGTCAGCCGAGACTGAAGATGTCAGCTGAACGAGAGATGAAACTTTTCTCCCACTGAAAACGCTGCATCCAGATAAAGATCTTTCCATCTTTCTTGGAGTAAAAACAAACATCCAAGTTAAGAGAACATTTTGGAGAATTATGGAAAACCTTTAAAATGTTCTGAGTGTGAAAGAAACCCCAAGAATTCAGGTCAGAATAAACCAAAAGGCTATTTTAAGGCGACTGCATGTGAACTTTCACTTCCATGTCCGGCTGATCTGCGAGTTTGTACCTGCAGCGTACAGCTCTCTCAGTTTCTCTTCATCCTCGTAACACATCGAGGGTCTCTCATCATCGGCCTCAGATCTGTTAGCATCTCCCTGAAAACACAGACAGATGCAAATATACACCGGAATCACCGCTATCATCATCTTCACCACCTCCCCTTCCTCAGTGTTGTAAAAGTGAAAAGCACATCTCGGTCGAGCGGGAAAGACTAAGAGGAAAAAGAGGCAGACGGGCGGAGGGAATCTCCAGCGTTCTCTAGTTGAGTTATGTGGATGGCTTTGGCAGCGATCTCCTGTAGTCACGCCAATAAAGCTTTACTGAATTTAATTAAAATTCAAGCCAGAAAGATGGAGGCAGGCGGCTTTGGCAAAGGGTATCCATGTGTGTGTGTGTGTGTGCGTGTGTGTGTGTGTGTAGGTGTGTGTGTGTGTGTGTGTGTGTGTGTGTGTGTAATAGTGAGAGAAAGAGCAAGCGCTCTCTGATGCCGGAGATAAAAGATGAAAACTAAACAACAAAAGCTCACCAGCTGTGAATGGCAGGCGATATCAAACACATCCCTACCCTGGAGAGTATTTTGTGTGTGTGTGTGTGTGTGTTTCAGTGAGAAAGAAAGATAGAGGAAGAGAGAAAGGAGGATAGGCAAAAAGCAACAGAGGAAAAGTGTGATGATAAAGAGACAGCGAGAAAGAGAGAGAGAAAAAGGAGAAACCACACAGGCAGGATGGAGGAGATTATTCTCATGTATGCAGCTTTGGTATCATCAGCACAACAGAGCTCAATTAGTCTCATTCG
Source organism: Benitochromis conjunctus (assembly GCA_015052645.1). NCBI lineage: Eukaryota > Metazoa > Chordata > Actinopteri > Cichliformes > Cichlidae > Benitochromis > Benitochromis conjunctus. The sequence goes on along the minus strand of VOQK01000891.1, from coordinate 7,441 downwards.
CTCTGCCTCGTTGTCTAAGTAGCTCAAATGAAACGGCATCTTTGCCCTTACTTCAGCTTGAAAGCCCTCGACCAAAATGGCTACGAGCAAGTTGAAGAGGACGTAGTTGCCAAAGGTCATGAGGGCGACAAAATAGAGGGCAGCCAACGGCGTGGTGGAGGCCATCCCGTTATAGAGCACCGCATTCCAGTCCTCCTGGGTGAGGATCTGCAGATTAGATCAGATGTGGAGAGACGTCAGGGGTTAGAAAAACACGCCATCAAACACACAAGGAGGCGAAAAGCAACGCGCTACGTTGCTAGCAGGTGTTCCAAGCATAGATAATATGAGTTTCTTCCTTTATTATCTCGTCGTCAGTTGAACAGTAATGACGCTCATCAGTGTTAAATGAACTCCCGCCGAGTGAGTGCTTCATTATTGCTCTTCCTCCTCTGCTCGTGAGGAACATCTTACCTGACCACTGGGACAGTTTTTATACTTTGCTGAAAAACTGAGCGCGCACTCCCAAATTGGAGCAAATGAAATAATGGAGCTCGTCAGGGCGAGCGCTCGTGACTGCAGCAGCTGTTGTTTGAATCTCACTCCTAAAAGTGGCGCGTAATTGATGGGGAAACTCCTCCAAATCAAATACTGTCGGTGTCTTTGTGTGCTCTTCGCGTGTGCGTCACTGAGCGAGAGTGCATGTGAGGATGTTTGTCTAACCTGAAAGACAGTGACAGTCGCCCAGAGCAGGGAGTCAAAGTTTTTTCTGTCAGGTAAAGTGTCTCCGCTGTCTTGTCGCAAACCAAATTTACAGCCGAACAGATGCATCCCCAAGATACTGCAATACACACACACATAGACACACAACAGTAAGATAATGTTCTTATCAAGCAGTAATTTAATATGTGCAACAACAAGATGCAGTAATCCTGCCTGCGCACACAATTATATCTACATGAAAGTTGATAACACACGTGGTAATCAGTTTATAACAGAGGAAGGAGAATCACAGCAGTGGCCATTTCAATTTTTTAAGTAATAACAGTATAATTAAAGCAGAGAAAATGCTTAAGCATCACTGAAACTCGTGAATATATACCTGAATATGAATATAAAAAGCATCAGCAGCATGCAAAATGTGGCCACATTATCCATGGTCTTCATCAGCACCACCAGCTGCCTCCTGAGTGCAGGAAGGAACCGGACCAGCTTCAAAACTCTCAGCAGGCGGAAGGTGCGCAGCACCGACAAGCCTCCCTCGGCCTCACCCACAATCTCCCACACGCTGAAACACACACACACACACACACACACACACACACACACACAGGTTAAAAACACAAAGATGCATTTCCACTGAAGCGATTATGGAATCAGCTGTTACCCTTTGTCGGCATTAGCGTCAGCCAGGAAAACATAAAAAACAAAGAAAGAAAAACTTCGAGAATCTTTTCACAAGGGAAAGAGCGCTCAAGTCTTTTTGATGTGACGTGTGGCAAACGAAAAAACGAAGTCGGGCCAGTGTTGTTTACAGTTCACCAGCCAATAAAGAAAGCCAGCGCAGCGTGAACTGGCACGGTAAACAAGCAAGGCCTTCAAACGTGGATACATAATTTAGCTTGTAGTACTACATAATGGAGTGAATACAGGCCCTCTGGACTATGAGTGCAACGGCTTGGCTCAGCTGCCAGCACCGGCATCGCTGGCAGTTCGGGAGATTTAGCTGCAGAGCCGAGACGTGAGAACAGGTGGAATAACTAATGACAAGAATTCCCTTTCTGGGGTAAACACACAGACAGAGAGTTCCCCCCACCTGATGATGACAATGACGCTGTCAAAGCCGTTGTAAGGGTTCTTGATGTAGCCGAAGAGCCCGAGAGCCAGGAGCTTCAGCAGCATCTCGAGACTGAAGAGACTAGTGAACACCATGTTACTGATCTCCAAAATATCTGTCAGCTCCTGCGGCTGAAGAGGTGCAGTGTTTGTGGAGAGAAAACAGGGAGAGATTGATGTACAGAGATGGACAGGCACAGAGAAAAATGAACAAATAAACAGAGACAGACAGTGTGTGTGCGGAGCTCAGTGCACTCAACATGTTAGGAATCTCCAAAATGTTAGTGAAGGCTTCAGTTTGGGTTTACACGGATTAAAGCAGGCCAGATTCTGTTGCTGTTCTTTTTTTCTCAGATATTCCCAAAAAAACAGTCAGTTCAGCTTGTTTTGGTGGTAATTTAGAGGTCTTTGACAAAAAAAAGCTTAATTTGCATGCTCATTCCAAAAAAGCCACAAAGAAAAATGCTTTGGAGCCTGTTTCTTAAGGACATAGCACTTTCAGGACATTTTTTTACTTATCAATTTGCCATAAAGACACTGATATGTAAAAACGTGTATATTCAATGAAAGCTATTCAAGCTGGGGGTTTTTTTTGCACATTTGGACAATCAAACATTTGATCCTCTTTAAACAGTGCAGAATAAAAAAAGTTAACCCAATAAAGTCTTGTAACTGATATTAGCTACGTGCCAGTCGATCAGTATCTGGATTTATAGTGACATGACAGGAGAAACACCCTTCAACCACATGACAAACGTTAATGTTTCACAGTTTATCCATCAGAGGGGAAATTCCCTGTTAGCCCTGTCCCTGCTTTCCGCTTTTATCATAACGGGAACAGCTGAGAGAGATGACATGAAAGAAGGGAGAGCAGAAGGAAGACATGCAGGCTGCTGCGTTAGCATCACACCATATGTGTGAGCTAAAGAGCACAACAAAACATGACTGTGCTTTAAACTGCTTTGTCATATTATCTAAGTAGGAACCCATAAATAACTACACATAACAAATGTTAGAGAAATCTGTTTATGTATTGTGTGACTGAAAAAAAAACTGGCTGATGCATCAATTAAATTTAAATCAATTTTATTTATATAGCACAAAATCACAACAACAGTCGCCTCAAACACTTTATATTGTAAGGTGAAGAATAACACAGAGAAAACTCCAGTAATTAAATGACCCCAGCTATGAGCAAGCACTTGGCGACAGTGGTAAAGAAAAACTCCCTTTTAACAGGAAGAACCCTCTGCCAGAAATATGGGACTTTTAAATCACCAAACATCGGTCTTAAAGATGCTCACTGGGTTCTAATAAAGTTAATAATTTTACAACGAATAACTTGATAAAATTACTCGTAACCCTATGACATCAAAATATGCAGTATTTGTTCTCCCGGGGGACAAATAAACATTCTGCCTGACAAACATCAAAAACAACAAATGTACCGAGTCATCTACCCTCATCAGAGAGTGAGCAGTTAATTTTTTTAGGCGCACTCAAACTCGATGAGCTCTTCAGAACGATCCATTCTTTCACAAATGTTTGTACGGCACAGCTACCTGCTTGATTTTATACACCTCTGCCAATAGAACGGACATCCCCTGAATTCAGCAATTAAGAGGTGTGGCCCAACACTTTTGTCCATATAATGTACTCATTTCTGATTTCTTTTAAGGTTAAGTTAGGCTATGTTAAGCATTACCTTAGGGGTAGTTGTCATTACGAAAAAGTACAATAAAACCAAGTGCAGTCCTACATTTGTCAACCCTTCAAAAGCATGACACTGAAATCTGTGTTGCCAATGATTAGGGAATCACAGATGGAGCCTGTCTCAACCTGTCTGTCTGATATCGCGGGTCTGCTGTTTTCTTTGCTGTTAAAGTGCTGTCATCATGCCAAGATCGAGAAAACTCCCCAAAGCCTTCAGAAAATCATCCGGGTATCCACGCGAGTCTGAGAAGAGTTAAATACAGAATACTATATACACCATACTATAAGGGTGGTTGTATTATCATAGCGTGACATTATTCACATAAAATTTCACTGTCTGGAAAGTAGATGACATAACAGTATCTCTTGCATGCCTGGACGTAAGAACAACACATTAATTAGTGCAACTGAGGTATATCAGCCATCATGATTCAGGAGTTATTAATTATGCTTGTGTCTTTTACATAGTCAAGGATGTACTTCAAGTGATGAGCTACAAGGCTGAGCTGTAATTACAATGAATGTGTAATCTGTTAGGGTCCAAATGTTGCCATAATAAACTAACCATAAATTCTTCATGACATCATCGGAGCCAGTGGCCCATCGAATAAAGTGCAGTTGATTTACTGCAATTAAATTCAGACGGAGAGCCACGACGGAATATTAGGACCACTTTAAGAAAAGCTATTTTGAGATTAGAGTCAAAACTTCTTTCTTAAAGTCAATATAGCATTTTCAGAAAAAACCCAAAATGTGGTGATTACATTTGATAACAACTGCCGAGGCTCGTATACGCTCTACAAAAGCCTTTTGTACATGAGTCAGTGAAGCAACTTAAACAGCTGTCTTATCGTGTCTCGTGATACAACATCCTCTTTACTGCATGAGGCTGTAACCATCGATAACCTTGCATCTGTCCACCGCCAGCTATTTCATCTGGCCAATATTGTGTGTTTTTTTTCCTTCTGGCCAGGTGCAGCTTCAACGTCCTCATACGTATCCCCTCACTGTGTTTATGTGCTAAAAAAGAAATCACTTCCTTGTAACTAAAACTGATTCTGAAGTACGATTTCACATTCTCATGTAGACAAAGCGTTTTGTAGAGGGCTTCAATCTCCACATTTCGACTTTACTCTCAAAATGATCAATAAGATTTTTTTCTTAATGTGTCCCTAACATGCTTTTGTAAAGAGCAGACTGTTTGCTGCAAAGAATTTGCAGGTAAGTTGGTGTCAAAGTGCATGTTCTTAGAAATGCCATCACCTAAATTTGAGCTGGCAAAACCCGGCCATTTGGAATAAATGTGCTCCGGACAGACAGCGCAAATACAGAGATGACTGGCCACAGTAACAGAAGAGACATTTGGTGTGGATCAAAGATATCTTTTCAGGAGAAGCGTAGTGGTGGAAATATTAACGCTTGGGGTCACTTTGCTGCCTTTGCTGACTGGGCAGCCTGTCGTAATTAAATCAACGCCAAATTCTCTCCATCACATCAAAGAGTACTTGAAGATAATGTGAGGCATCTGTCGGAAAACTGAAGTGGACCTTTTAACAGGATAATTGTCGTAAGAGATTTGAATCCCACTAAAATGTTATGAAACAGGCAGAATGAGCGATAAGTCGTCAAACATGTTGCAAGTGAAAGGATTTTGCTTGGAAGAATGGTCAAAAATTTCAACAAGATCAGGACAAAAACTCGTCCACAACCAAAACAGTATTTTGATAGCTTTTTGGAGCTGTACAAGTTTCTGATACCATGTCTGTGGTAATCTTTTTCACAGAAAAATATCTGGTGGTAATTTGTTTGGATAAATTATTTATAAGTCCAAAATTTCCTCAGGAGAAAGCAGGCTGCCACTTCAAAAGCAATCTAATCATGTTCACCATCTTTAAAATGATGCCACGTATGACTTCCTCATCTGCACACTCAAACGCACTTTGATGAGACATCTTTCCCAATATATCACACAGTAGTACTGTACGTCTTGGGCCCACCTTTGTGTCTTTATATTTTGCCAGAAAAATGGGAAATCTGTGCAGCAGTTTATTAAAACATGTGTAAAATGGGCAAAAACAGAGTTTGTACAATCAATTCAGTACAAACACAATAGTTCATGACCACTTTTATTCTGTCTCTTAGACAAGCTTTCTTCTATTTGTTTAAGTAGTCTTCAGGATTAGTTCTCCAGGCAACTCTTCTTTGGATTTTTCTGCTTTTTGTTCTGTTTTCTGTCAAGATGATCCCACACTGCTTCAGTAATAATTTTACTACATTGGGATCAATGTCATGTTGAAAATGAAGCTGCTTGCAAATTCAATGCTTTCCAGATGGCCTTGCATGATGGATCAAAATGTGACTGCATTTTTCTGTGATTATAATCCCATCAATTCATTCCTCCAGTGCCACTGGCTGAAATGGAGCCCCAAACCATGACAGAGCCTCCATCATGTTTTAGACTTACTGTTGTTTGTCTATTCCGGTCTCCTCTGTAGATATTGGCAACAATTTGAGCCACAGTTATCAAATCTGTATTAATCACTCCATGACCACTGACCTGTTGCCACTGATTTTCAGTCCAGCTCTTGTGTAATGTAGTATAACTCGGCCATTTCTCCCTGTTTCACCTCCTTAAGAATGACTTCTTGACAGCCGCCCTTCCACTGAGACCATTTCTGATGAAGCCTCAAAAGCAGATGGATCAACTGAAGATCCAGATGTAACTTTCAGGTCTTTGCTTGAGTTCTTCCGATTTACGTGACTTTCAGGTACTTTACATCTTTTGTAGGTTGCGTTTTTTAAATTTGACTGTTACGTGTACACACAACACTGGTTTATCACGTCAGTTAGATGCCTTTTTGTATGCTTGAATGATTCAGAGGTCAGTGTGAAGTGGCTCTTTGAAAGATTTTGACAGACCTCCAGAAAGCCTGGACAACTATTGGTCAACTATTGGTCAAGACCTCAATAAAGTCTTCCTCCTTGGAAGGAAAATATAAAGAGCTTTACACAGTATGGTGCATACAGATACTACTGTTACATACTGTGATAGATTAGACAAAACAAGGTGATTGCTGCAATATTTTTCCACTTAATGGGTTTTAACGAGATCCAAAAAACATGCTAATAGCAAACGCTCTGGATTTGACACCTTCATATATTTTCTTCCCCGATGCAGCAGATGGGATTGTGGGACCCCAAACAATGAGGAAGTCAAGCCAACATCAACAAAGCACAAGAGTTAATATTATTCACAAATCTTAATAACGAGTAGTCTGCATAAAGTCTAACACAGTTTATACCTCTGAGCCACAGAGCTGCTGTCGTACAATAACTACAACAGTAAAAACACATGAAAGAAATAAATCATGGAAGCTGGTGACATTTCTTGAAATTACAGAGGACATAGACACTGTTTGTTGTTTTTTTTGCTCCGCTCCTTAAACCAACAAATGAGTGCACACAAGAAACCGCTTCTCTGAGCATGCTCAGTGACATCTGCATGACCCACAGCTGCTCTCTGGGGGACCAGGAAGTCTCAGAGGATTTTTCAGAATAAACAGCACTGGTCATCCTGATTGAAATGAGGAAACACTGACAAAACTGTAAAGCTATTTGTGTATGTGACAGCTTTGGATGATGATTTAGGGATCTGATATTAGTCTTTATCTTTGCATTCGCTTCTTATTATTCATTCATTCATCTTTCTTCTTTGTTGCGTTTGGGCCAAAAGGATAAAATAGGTAAAATAGGGCAGCTCTCATCCTTAAATTTGAGCTATCGGAGAAGTTAAAGCCATCCAGATTTGTCATATTGTTCAGGAAATGGGCCAAACACAATCTCCCGCTGCCTTTCAGCCAATCACAATGTCAGATCTGTCCTCCCTCTCCACCTCACTCATCCATTCGCTTTT
>VOQK01000889.1:60978-72886 GCA_015052645.1 Benitochromis conjunctus | reverse complement strand
AATACAAAGTAGTAAATTAAAACAAGTAACTCACATTAAAAAGAATAAAAACAAGGTCTCTGGAGACTGTGGTGTCCCGTGGTGTCCGGCAGAGGGAGGTTTGCAGCAGATCTTCTGGGTACTGTGGGTTGGGCTTGTTCCAGTGTATCCTGCAACTGCTTGATCAGATCTCTGGAGGCTGGAAACCTTTGTGGTGTGGTGGAAGTGGATCGTTCCGCTGTAGGAGACCGTTGCAGTGGTTGGTGTGCTTGCTCTGCAAAAGCGTTTACGTGGGTGGCATTTGACAACGTATCCTCCAGACAGTGCCAGGAGTTAATGTTTCCCCAGCTAAATGGTGTATTGTAACAGGGTCTTTAAATGCTGTGGTGCATTGGTGTACACAACAAAAAAGCTCAGCATAAAGGAAAAAAAGGCTGAGGAAATTTAAGTTTCTAAATCCCATGGCTTTAAATTGGAAATTATTTTTAAAATTGCTATTCAATATTTAATACGTGATGATGATGATGATGATGATGATGATGAAGCCTTTTTTGTCACTTGCAGTTGCCTGCAGCAAAATTGGACCTCTTCCAACCATACATACATTACACAAACATCCTGTTGGGGGGACAGGTCAGAATAGGTAGCATAAAGAAAAACAATGAAATGTACAACACAGTAGGGCAGTGGAGAGGAAAAAAAGAGAACTCTACACAGACTGAGCTCCTGATAGGGGATCAGTATGAGCACAGAAAACAAAAACTCCTCAGCACAAAAGCACATGAATCTTCACACTGTAACACCATGAAAACACGTGACAAGCAACAGGGGTGAGTAGGGTTAGAGTAAGCCAATGTAGACAGCAGCATCGGATCGTGGCATCTCTTCGCAATCCAGCGGACCCGCCGTCTGCATCGGTTGGGGGGAAAGCATCGGAGGCGTTTGGAATGGGGGAGGGGAGTGAATGTGCATCTGTGTCAGTGTACATGCGTGTGTGTGTATCGTGTCTTCAGCTTGAGAGAACGCGTCCTTTCACCCGTTTAAGCAAAAGTCAACAGTCCTTCAGCCAACGCAAGTGTCCTTGAAGGATGGGGTCAGAGAGACTAAACATAGTCCCGTTATCAGGGACAAGAATTTGTGAGTGAGGGAGATGATTGTTTTGGTTAGTGCAGACAACTGCACCAATTTTGCAGTTCTTAATGTCCATCACTGGTCACCAGGTCTAGCTATTTCCCGTTGCAAAGCCGTGAGCTTCTCCAAGATCTTCCCATATGGTGTTCAATAAACACAGTCTGAGTACTCACTGCTTGCCCATCGCCAATCATGTTGGCCAGCCTAGTAGGGGTTTTGAACAGCTGTAACCGCTTTCTTTGTTCTTTGATAAGCCAGGTCCAAGCCAGCTCCGATCAGCCAGACCTCTGTTATCATGGTTCCGAATGGTAGATCTGGTTCAGTGTCCTCCATCGAGAGTGTTGCCAGGCACACGATGCAACCAAACATCAAGTATCCAGCAGCAAGAGAGTAGAGTGTCAGTTTTCTCAGGGGACCAGTTGATCAAATCCATAATTCTTTAGGTTTTAGAGAACAAGACTGAGAGACTCTCTGAGAGTTAGAGTGAGACGAGACTAGACAAGGACATAAAAGGCAAGCAGGAAAGATAAGGGAGGGTGAGGGTGAGAGATGCATCCGCCACCGCCAAGAGCCAAAGAGGAAAAGTATAAATTATGTCTGCATATATTCTCCGAACCAAGTCAGTGGACATTGGGGAAGAAAGATCTTGCCTTATTACTTTCATGTCTCGGAAGAAGCAGCTGAACGATATCAAGCTCACAATGGTGACTTGGCCACTAAAAGCTACGTCTAAAATAAGAGCAAGGTCGTTGTCCAGGATTATCACAGAGTGAGGAAGGCATCGCTGTCCAAAGAGGACAGAGTGCCGGGTCATGTGAAGCAGCAGCCACGTGTGGCTAGGGACAAACGTGTATTTGTTGACCAGTTGGCTAGTTGTTGGTGGAGGTTGCTGGACTTTGGTTATAAAGAGGTACATCGTCCTGCACTTGTGTTTGCTTTGGTTGCTAGCATACAGTAGTTTGCGTGGCTCCCTGGCCTGGCAGATTGCCCTCATCCCTTTTTAAGAGTGTGACCACCAGGGAAAAAGGAAAGGGAAACGCTGGGCTTGGTCATTCATATAAGTGTTTGGAGTTTGGTCCAGCTCCTGAAATTCTGTTAAATTATGTCATAGTTTGTCAGGGACAATGCATAATACAAAGACTTTTGTACAGCCAAAAGGTCATTTTTATTTGTAGTTGCTGGGCAAAGAGGCCCCCAGTGGTGGAGAAACAATAAAAGCTGGTAAGAAAGTATTACAATCAAACAATTACACTCATTTCAATACAAAAATTACACACAGTTTACAATGAAAAGCACAATCAACAAACCCAAAAGCATAAAACACGCGCAAAAAAATAAAGATTATTGTAATTACTTAGCTGGTGTTGAAAAGTAAGACTTTACTAGGAATTCATTCGCTTGGGGAGATGAAATGTTTATAATTTGAAACTTTAACGCCACCGTTGGTAGTAAAAATGAATTTATACTGAATTTTATGATTAGCGGGTGATCTGGAGTTTGTCCTGTTTGTTAGACGCTCCGAGCTGTTTTCTGCTCTGTAAGGATTTAAACGCGTTTGTGTGAAATTGCATTTCCAAAGGTGACTTCATTACAGCAGGAGCAGTCAATCTGCCAGTCGCACTTTATGGAAAGAAGACGTAAAACTTTGACTGAAACTCCAAAAAACCTTAATGTCATCACTTTAACCACGTTTTATTGGTGAATAAAACTCCCGAGTGTTTACCTGCAGTATGTCAGGTTCGTTTACAGTCTGTGTGCTGTGATCTGCCAGGAATGCGAGGCGTCTGTCAGCCTCTCCTCAGATTATGACAGGAGGCCATAAATGATAATGGACAAAAATACACGGTCATTAAAACTCTGCCTGTTTGTTTAATATGAGCATTTATTGGAGCTGCAGTGTTAATCCTATATGAGCAGTAAACTAAAACTCATAAACATGAGAGCAGGAAGAGAAGCCAGGCGCTGACCTTGAATACCCTGAAACCTGGTGGTGGTTCTGCTGAGGGACAAAACACTGGAGCAGAGGAAGAAACAGTTTACGCCCATGATGGTTTATGTGCTTAATATAATGACAGATGAACACCTTTAAATGTCTGTAGGAAAAAGCACAATAGATTTATGCATAAGCCAGGTCCTAAGAACTGCAATGGATTACCGATGAAACAACTAAGGTGTAAGTGTGGCGTAGAGTTTTACTTTAGTTCAAGGTCCAGAACAGAAAGTTCAAGACTCTTTATTTCAAACGGTGTGACAGTTTTGAGGGGAAATTATCATGAACACATTTAAACATGCAATCTTTTTAGCCACTTTTAAACTAACAATTAGACATGACGCTTGTTTCTTCTCAAACCGTTTACATCTTTGTATTATGCTGAATAGAGCTAAACCTGGACTGTACTATCATGTCAGTCAGTTTAAGACGGTGTGCTGAGGCAAGTTGGCATCCAGTCTGCCCCTGATGTGAGCTAATGTAATGGCAAACCGGCTGAAGGACCTGGAAAGTGACTGTTAGAAAAAGATGGTCTTTGGTCTCCCCCAGGTTTACAACGACCAACTAGATGATGATCTAGGCAAAGGGGGACGGTGTGTCAGAAGGCAGCAAGGCCAAGCGAGACAGAGCTAGTGTCAGTGTAGAGAATGGATGGATGACCCAAGTCCAAATGTAAGATTAGAGGTACAATTAACCCTTTTGAACGAACCTAGAAGTCAGAATGGATTCCCTTTCTCAGGAAACTCTTAAGCTCCAGGCAACATCAATCTACCATCAACATGGACATGGCAGTGTCCAACTAGGCCGTCACTACACGCCATCAACGCTCACCTGCAAGCTATGGAGTGTGCCCCGCAATCATTAAAACTCCTAACTCTCCTGCCCATAGGCTTCCTGCGCCTCCCTGCCTCCACATCCTTGCCATAGTTGACTCTAGCATCTGTATTTCCTCCTCCTACATTGGGTTACCCTTACAATCCTCATTTGAATTGCCAACAGACACCAAATATGCTATGACAATAAAGCTGCTATTGGTGAGATGACTAAAAGCTACTCTTCTCCTGCCACAGCTGATGTGTTTCAACTTTTAGGCTTTCAACATCCTGTGCCCAGATGCCAGTCCATCCCCATCAGTCATTCGTCCCTTTTCAGCTCTAGTCCTCTCTTAACTGACTCCCTCGTATCCGATTTATTTCCAAGCGACAAAGATTTAGCCTCCTCCTGGTTGGCATGTCACTTCATCCTATCTGAATTTCTACTGTTCCAGTTTCTATAATGCCAAATATATGGCATAGTAAAAATGTATATAGCCTGAAGCCTCCTTGCATTGTAGTTTGTTACATCTTGGTCTGAACTGTACTGCAGCAATCAAAGGTTTCTCTATTACTTAACCTCAGGTTACCGTCTTCTCCTCTTCTATTCCCATGTCAGAATCCTGGTCTATTCAGTATTTCAGTCGAGTGCTTCTCAGGCACTGCCTTAGCCCTAAATCATATTCAAGCCACTCTTTTAGAATAAGCACTGCTACTTCAGCAGCCATGTAGTGCATTTCCTCTTCAGCAACTGCGCCGCTGGTCATCTTCAGCCTCTTCATCATACATCAGATCCCTCAGCTGAAAGAATCCCTCAAGCCTTAGTCACAGTAAGCTGACACAGCTGGTGCTGGCATCCATTTCTCTTCCATCTTTGTTCACATTTCTGCTTTTTTTCCCCCTCCCTCTCCGATCTTCCCCCTTTAGGCTGAAGGCCAGAGAGTCTCTGCAGTAAGCGCTGTCTTGGCCTCAGATGGCCCTCTTATCACAGACTCATTTTCTGTGTACTTTGGTCCTTTGCTATAAAAAACCTTTTACATGTTTTTATATTCTAGAGTCAAACTTCCATGCCACAATGAAACTGCTTGTTTTTTGTTTGTTTTTTGGATGATCAAACCACCTCAACTGTCTCCTTTCAACATACCCTATTGGCCCACCACCATTGGGGTCATTGGGTTCAGTGTGAACTGGCCATACCAGAAAAAACATTAAAAAGTAATCACAAAAAGCTTTTTTGTTGTTGTTTTTCATCTTATCTGATGATTTCAAATCAATTTAGAGTAGCTGTTTAAAAAACAAAAAATGTTTCACCATGATGGGGTTTTTTTTACGTACAGAAAATGTATGGAAGGATGGATGCTCTTGTGCACATGATTTCCACATTTTTGTTCATCTCCGAGATTACAGATAATTCTTCATGTCTGTAATGCTGTTCAAACTTCAGAGACGTGACATTTAACTGCTGTGTTTCAGTTGTTTCAGAAGCAGAAACCTCGCCCCACAGAATGGGGAATTTTATCACCTACTTCCTTCAGACCACTGGGCTGCAATTCCAAAATAAATGGTTTAAAAATGACTTTTAAATGATTAAAATTGTGTTTTCAGTGTAACAAAACGCTTAAAGTGCAGTTTCCAACACCATATTGGTAAAACGAGCAAGTCTGGATCCACTAAAAACTAAAACTAACCGTGTTGATTGAAATCTCTCAAATGCGTAAGTTTCACGTTTCCAGGAATCCGGTCCAGGTTTGGTCCAAACAGGATGGAGCGGTGTTTTGATTTGGGTTTATTTTAAGTAGTAAATTAATCAGCCTTTTGGTTTTATTTGTAGCTGCAGGATGGCGACTGACTCAAAGTAAACGCTGCATGTGTCAGCACCATGACTCACTGATGTCTTTTTAATAGGTTTTGGACGACGGCGAAGCTTTTAAGATATCGGCCTACACGCACACTTAAAATACATCAGTGTCCTTTTAATGCATGAGATTATATTAATGCCAAAATAAAAGACAGTGATCTGGTTTATATTAGCTCTAACAAAATATTCTTGATCTGATCGGTTCCTTTACTTCTTCTGTCATGCTGATCGTAATATTTCAGTGCAAGATGTTCTTTGCTTGACCTACAAAACCCAAAGATGTTCAGATTATCATGAAGAAAAGTCTCAAAGACTCACGTTGATGTTTACAAAGGCTTAAATTCATCTTAATTTCATGAGGTGATGCTTAAAGGTCCAAATGATGTCCTCGTTAGCCTCCAGGCTAAAACCTGTTTAATCTGGTTTAAAAAATTAAAGTTCAGTAGATGCCCACGTCTACTGTACATCAAACCTTGTGTTTATTCACATGACCCTGAGAGGCAGCACACTGGCGCCTCACAGCAGGTGGTCACCGGGTTTGAATCTGCCGATCGTCGCGGGGTTTTTACACTTCAGCGTTGTTTTTGCTGGGTGGACTGGGTGGCTTTACTGGACGAGATACTCAGCTGATTAAAAGCAATTCCTGCTGAACAAATAAGATCGGGAGATGGTATTTTGTTCCTAATTCATTCTTCTTTAGATTGATTTCATTAAGAAAAAGTGCGATTTCGTCGCTTTGACAACCGCCGTAGCAGAAACCCTGAATATGTTCTCATGAGCTGTGGAAGACGTGGGTGTTTCTCCACAAATACAAATGTAAATACTGAGCCGACGTTTGTTAATTTCCTCTGGAGAGCATCTGACTTTTCTTTGGAGCTGCAGCTGCTGATTCGACTCATTTGGTGAAAGTTCATTAATGACTATCATTCAACGAAACACCAGCAGAGGTTTTCTTTGGGCTGCGTGTCAGCCAGTTTTATTTCACTGATAAATTAATGGATTTTAGCAGCTATAACTCCTCAGTAAATAACACAGGGGCACATTAAGTTATGGAAAACTGCATAATCCCTACTGAACGCTCCAGCTGATCAGATTGCTGAAAGAATAACGTGATTGGAAAAATGGCTCTTAACCTGCATGACATCAGCTTTATTTTTAGCAGTGAAGACTTTGTGTCTCGGGAAGGTAACGGATAAATCGCACGGGCTGACTGGATTGTGTTGTGGCGTTTTCCATGTAAAATGTTTACATGACATAAACTGCATCTAAGCACAAGTAGATCATTTTTACAAACTTATAAAGTCTGAAGTTCAACTCTGATCAGGGTGTCTGCAGGTTTTTAGAAACATTCTTCAACCTTGTTTGTTTTAAGGTAAAACACCTTCGACACACACTTGCTTCTAAGCTTTTCCAGACACGGGCTTTAATTCCTGGTTTCCAAGCTATTTACGGTTAAACTAACAGGCAGACCGGCTAACAAGAGCTTGTTTTTCTGTATTCATCCCGAGGATTTCCGCAGTTTTATTACAGGCTTACTTAGACATGAGCTACAAACACATTTATTACACCACCACCCAACTACAGTTTATGCAACCTTTTATCTAAATTAGTGAAATCTTTTGTCTTTTTATTTAATGTTTCTGTAACTGTTAGTCCACCCGGTATGCAAACTCCTTAATCAAAATGATGTTTTTAATGTACAAATATATTGATATCATGGCAAATTGTAGTTATGCATTTGCAAAGCAGTAAATGTGAAAAAAAAAAAAACTTTTTTGCAATCACAAACAGAAAAATTGGTTTTAGTTGTTGAACACTATCCTTGATTAATTTTATGGCTTCTCAGAAATCCAGAGTGCCGGCTCAAATTTGGGTCTTAACCTTTTCACCCACAGTGGTCGCTACAGTGGACACTACAGTGGTCAGCTATTCAAAGGCTGTTGTCTTGTATTTGTGTCAGTGTTGATGGTATACTTGCACATAAACCACTACATTGGACACTGATGTGTCACTCCATACCAAATTTATAAGTCAAAACGTATGTTGTCCACCTAAGTGGACATGTAAAAAAACTCTTTGAAAAGTACATGTTTAAAAACATGAAGTTCAGAAATCTTTTTTTCATCCTAAAGATGAATAAAAATACTTGATTGAGAAATTTGTAATTAGATTTTATTTATATAGAACAAAAATCCAAACAACGATTGCCTCGAGGCGCTTTACATTTACTTTGTAAGTAAATAAATGCTCGTAAAAAGGCAGTGGGGAACCAGACAAACTTACATATTTTAACCTTCAGTTCACCTGATGTGCTTCTAATTATGTTCAGTGATTTTTCAGGATAAATGACCCGTAGCTTTATGAGGTTAACCATGATTCAGCTTTCTCTACTGGAGTTTTAATTCTCTGTGATGGGACTAAAATCCTATCCAAACTGAATTAAGACACACATTTCCTAGTAGAAGAGGAAAAAATGAATATTTAAGACATTTTAAAGACCTTTGGCAGGGCTGTAGGATCATGGCCTAAATGTTCATCGCGGTTATTTTGATCAGTTGTCATAATTATTCCTTGACTTTTAGTTTACCTCCTGAAATCACACCACAAACTGAAGTATAATTCACGCATGAAGGACAAGGAAAATAAACAACTTAGTGACTGCTGCATTCACTACTGTTTCCATACAACAGATTATGATCTACTTAGGGCCTTGCCTTCTGGTGTGCAAAACATTTGAATGTTGTTGCTGTGTGGTGGTGTAACACATCCAGAGTGATCTGGGAAACAGCAGGCTGTGCTGTCAGGGAAACAGTGTGATTGGCTGATCTAGGCACCTAGTCGGGCAGTGGTTTGCCCAAACACCAAACAGGCTAGGTCGGGGTTTGTACAACCCCTAAAGAACAAGCCCCACCCACCAGCTGCTCAAATCTTCCGTTTGCTGGGGGCAGCCAATCAGAACGAAGCTGCCTTACAGGGAGAGGATGAACTACAGGGCTGCAGCAAGGTCAGATTAACATAAATAAGGATTATTTCCAACAGAATCATGCAAAGCTACTCTAGAACGCAAAAACAAAAATATGAGCACAATAGGCTCATTTAAAGGCTCCCTCATGTTCATCGAATACTTGTACGTACAATGAAGATAAACAGGAGATTTGTTAGAAAATAAATAAAAGCAGAAACGGTCTAATTAAAAGAAGCGATGTGCACCAAAATGCCAGGATTTGTTTTGTTCCTGACACTGAGGAGGTTCTCAGAGGTACTGTTTAAATTCCCTTTGCATACTTTTACTGATAAACAAAGACCAGGTTGAATTTTAAAAAGTGGATCACAGCAGAAAAGTCAGAAAGAGCGAGAGCTGAGCAGGAAGCAAGAGCACCAGGAATCCATAAGGAACAAGCACGGACCTGGAACTGATCTGTTACCTCGATCTTTGTATAATAAGACACGTTAAACAGGTGTCAGTGTTCTGCTGGTGGAAGTAAACTACATGCACCATAGTGAGTTTCCCTGATCTGTGAAGTCGATAAGTCATGCAAATTGAGACATTTCCAGGGAAAAAGTGATGATGGCGATAGCTCGTGTTGTGAAACGCTTTCCTTCTCTTTGATGAGTTTTCATGATATTCTAGCGGCGGTGACGACATCTGGCAGTAAAGCAAGAGTCGGCCACATCAGAGACCTCAGAGAAATGGAGTTACATCTCCTCTCACTGTGTGAAGAGCAGAGCCATCAGTCTACTGTTAAAGAAAAGGCTTTGTGAAGTTTATTTGACACTGCTGACATTAGCAGCCGTGTCTAAAGTCCACTTTATGCTGGGCTCTGAACAGATCCAGAGTAACTTGAAGGTGAGAAACGAACACAAACTGAGCTGTGAAACAGCAGAGATGTGTTTAGACATGGACACTACAGAGACACGGAGACTCGTTCGCATCAAACTATGTTCTTGACCATCCAGGAGACTTTCAGAGCATCGCATATCATCATTTATAGTTCTGCTCAAAAGCTTTAATATTCATCATGAGCATGAATGTCACGGTAATTTTAGGCTTTAATGGTTTATTTGAACTGTTATTTTTCCAGGCTGCAATATTTGTACAGCATACGTCTTTAATGACTTTAAAAAAGTCGGTATAAGACGATCTCCTTACCATATACAGAGGTAGATGTGAACTTTAGCACAACCCTGAACAGGTCACTGGTGACCTGACGGAGGCTGAAAGATTTCTTGCAGACTCTGTGGAGAGTTTGTCAGTAAAAATCTGAATAAAACATTAATTTACCCTGAGCTTTCCTTGGAAAATTAGCAGTGACTCCCGTCTGTCTGTTTAATGCTACGTTCCACTTACACATCATTACTTTACATCATTGCCTTGAACTAACCCTGTGATTTATGGGTAAGTCGCTAATTAGTTGCTGAGGATTTTTTCCTTGGAAAAATGAGGTATTGGAGATGCAGATGTGCGCCGTTTGTTATAAATATAAGGTTTGTTTTTCAAGCATCTGTCAAAATATTACAAATCACAAACAACTGTAACATTTTTGCAAACAGTTGTTTCAAGCAGAGACGTTGTTTTGCCTGGAACGTGTCCTGTCGTGACCTCTGTTATCAAAATCATGTTTGATATTAAAAAGAAATTCCTGAAAACACCCAGCTCAGCTCATATACGTCTTTTATTAGGTTGCATGGGTGCCTATCAAAGCCTGTACAGCTCAGTAAATGCAGTGAGTGAGAGACACGGTTGGGCTGTAGTTGAGGGGAAAAACTGACTGAGTTGCTGACCCTCTGTTCAGGTTATATATGGCCCAATCACAGCAACAGTTGTGAGTGGGCCATATGGCGATGGTAAATGAAGTCTTGGATTTGTGTTATCTTCAGTTCTCTGGTTTTCCCCTCAGAGCTGAAGCTTGTTGCCTCTTCCAGTTTATTTCCTGTTGGATTCTTTGGGTGTTTACTCCCCTCGTTTTCTCGCCCTCGTTAGAGTCCGATATTCACCTGTTCCTCGTTAAACGTCCCTCCCCGGTGTGCATTTAATCTGTATCTTTTCACTCAGCCTTTGGCCATCCTCACCCCTCGTTTTCTCTTGCTGGCTCTCTGTTTATAGAGTCATCCTTTTTCTAATTTTAATATTTTACTACCTGAAGGGAAAAAAACCTGGAAATGTAATTTTTGGGTCTTGGATTTTGTCATTTTGCTAATTAAGTAGTCTTTCTTTGGAATTTGAACAGACAGAATCCTTTGAAGTGTGATTGGTGAAGAGTGTGTCTACTTTTGTCTTGGAAACCTAGCACTGCGTGGCTGATAGTGGAAGTCTGTGTTCTTGTGCCTTACCAGTGTCAGTGCTAACGAGCTTTCCCGGAGGCTGAGCTCGCTGTTTATTCTTAAACCTGCCGTGCACACACAGCACCCAGATCATTTATGTTCAGGGTTTCAGTTTGAAAATGATTAGAAACGCCTCATTTAACCAGTTCTTTTATTTATAGCACATTTTAAGTGCAATATAAAACATATTCCCCCCAGCTGAGAATTTACAACCTTACTAACACAACGAAGGCCAACAGTGAAGTTACAGCAGCGCACACTGTGTCACAGGATTGTCCTCCTATTCATTTGATGCCAGGTCTCTCTGATGCTGCTGAGTCTTCAGCTTTTGGAGCACAGAGCATGCACGAGGAATACCTGCAGTGGTTTCCACGTCTCCGTCATTAGGTTGTGGGACAGATGCTTTGATTTTTAAACGCATCTAGTTTAAAGTTTCAGAGCTCTAATGTGCAGACTAACATCTAAGAAATAAATGGCAGCACAGAGAAGTCACTCAGCCGTAACATTTATACGTCTGTTTTATACTCTGTGATAACCAGATTAATGATTTTCTGCAGATCTTTTATTTTCAGTGTTACATTTGACTGAAAATGCCATTCCTATTTATCTTTTTTAGTAACTGGAGTGTAACTTTTCTGGAACTAGGATTTTTAAAAGCAAAAATCACAACTGTTTCTTTCTGGTTTTTACTTTCCTGCTTTTCCCGCCATCGTTAGTTCACCTCTTCCTGATTACCCTTCCTTCCCTGATGTGTATTTACTGTCTGTTCCTTCAGTCTTCCTCAGCACTGTTGTATCAGCCCTGCTGGCTCTCTGT
>VOQK01000889.1:19415-48677 GCA_015052645.1 Benitochromis conjunctus | reverse complement strand
GGCGCCTGGCTCTCCGCGGGGTCCCTGATTGCCAGAAGGTCCAGGAGGCCCTGGAGGGCCTGGGTTATTGTTGCGGTAGATGCCGCTGGGGATTTGATTCAATAACGAGTTGACCCGAGTCATTTGTTCTGCAACAGCAGGAACGAAGAGAAAACAGAACATTACAAACCACAAGCGATAAACTTGCTACATCGTGAAAGCCAAAAGGCAGAGGTTTCTAAAAGTGTGTGCTACGTACCTTGGACTAATTGTCCGCAAACCTGTCTGGCAATGGATCGCATCATGTTCTGAGGAGCAAAGTCGCCCTGGGTGCAGACAGGCAGGATTTAAAATGGGAAAACAGTAAAGAATACAATAGAATAGCTCTTTATTGTCATTGTGCACGGACTTTATACGAGTCAGAAAAATGTTCCTCTGAAACTTTTCAGTGAAACGTGCCTCAATCGGGATTTTTGTGACCACCTGCTGCTTTTGCACTAAGGAGCATATTGAAAGCCTGGAATGACCCCACCTTCATCTCAAAGGTTGAGGCTATGGCTGCGACAGAGAGCCCAAACAGCAGTCTGCCAGGGACGAGCTCACAGTCCTGCTCTAAAGAAGGTTTGCAGAGTTGGGAGCACTAACAGAAGCTGACTACTCATTTTTCTCCAGGTGGTTCAGTGAATTCGTCCGACATGGAGCTTTGGATTATCCATGCCAAGTTCTACTTTAACATCCTAGGAGAACATATTACACAAGCAACCTCAACAGCGGTGCGATGCAAATGGGAGCTACATTATGGAGAATATGGGCTGCACTAATATGAATAACATTCTCCGTTCGTTCCCTGCTACTTCACTCTTCATCAAATTGAAATTCAAGTTGAAGGTCGGCAAACTGAAGCAGATCCAACATGCACTGCAGATGGTGCGTGACGTCCTGACAGAACAGGACTTCCAGGAAGTGTTCCCAGTGTTGGAAGCAAGGCAGCTCTGGACAAGCTGACTACTTCGAGGATGGCGTCCAATTTTTGTGTGTATACTTTTGGTTTCTGTTGAATGTTCTCTCTTACACGCCTCAGAGCATTTCAGCACCTCAGCACTGACAGACTCGTCCTGAGGGAATTCACGGCGCACAATTCAATGAGCGCCCAGAAAGACCAGACTCCTCGTCTCGCTCTGAACCTGAAGTTAAAATCGCCCGATTTCAACATGGACTTCAGACTAAAATTTCGAATGGCAGCCGCGCCGGACGCCAGCTGAACATGCACATGAAGACGATCCAGAAGCAGCCACATTTAAATCGGTACAGTTTCTTTCATGAATTGTTGGTCACACGTTGTGCATCAAGGAAATACTCTCCAAACAAGTCGTTATGCTCAGTGATAAGTTCCCAACATTTCCTACTGTACTGCAGTTTGCCCCATCTGTCATTTCTCAAATCACTTAAAATGTATTACTAGAAAAACGTGAAACTGCACAGGGAATTTAGCCTCTTGTTTTCATCAGCTTGTTGTTGACATGTTGGAGGATATTTTCAGTATCATCACGTTTGGACAAAAACATTTGATTCAGGTTTACTCACTCTCTCTCCCTTGTCTCCCTTTGGACCACCAGGACCCTAGAACCAGAAAAACAAAACTGTTAAGAACTCTTCAGTCTCAACATGCTACTTACTGAACACACGACCCTGCCAGAAAACCTACAGGAGGACCAGAGTCTCCGGAATTTCCTGGTTTTCCTGTGGTACCGGGTACTCCAGGAGATCCTGGAGGTCCCTGCAAGGAAAAAGAGAAAGATAAGAAAAATTAGTCGATGAGTGGGATGAGTGGGCAACGACTCTCGGGAAATATGCCTGCAAAGACTCAGGGTAGTACAAAGCTCTTCGGAAAGGCAATTAAAGGCAATGAAATGCCTCATTTATCAGCGTGGTTTGCAGCTCTGAGGTGTGCATGTGTCAAACCAATAGAAGTCTTACCATGGGCCCTGGGGCTCCTCTGGGTCCAGCAGGGCCTTCCTTTCCTTGAGGGCCCTGGAAATATAAGATCTGGACTGAAACCCTAAAGCCATACAGTTCATGTTCAACCCTTTCATGCATGAATTATGAACCTCAATCAGGATTTTTTTTATTCATCTTTAGGCATGAAAAAAGATTTTTGAACTTCATGTTTTTTAAACATGTACTTTTCAAAGAGTTTTTTTTTTTTTACATGGCCACTTAGGTGGACAGCATACGTTTTGACTTATGAATTTGGTATGGAGTGGCACATCAGTGTCCAATGTAGTGGTTTATGTGCAAGTATCCCATCAACACTGACACAAATACAAGACAACAGCCTTTGAACAGCTGTCCACTGTAGTGACCACTATGGGTGAAAGGGTTAAAGAATTCAGAACGCATTGATGCCATTAAAAGCAGCCTGGTTATACTCACCCTCACTCCGGCGGGTCCCATTGGGCCAACAGGACCAGGAGGACCACGAGAACCCTGCAAACACGAGAAGACCCCTCAGACAAAAGTAAAAGTCCACCTTTGCTCTAATTGACCAACTCGAGCTGGTTAGTTTCAGCGTCATGCCGGACAGTACATTTTGTAATTTTTCTCCTGCGCTCATTTGCTCTGAAACCCTGCTCACTATTTTTATTGTCTCTGGTCTTTGATGCCTTGGCATAAGATTTACAAGGAACATAATATATTCCAGAACCGTTTTATTGGCCATTATAAACCAGGACAGCGTGGTCTGCAACTCATTAAATGCATGTTGCTATGGCATCTGCTCCAACATGGTCACCTGCAGCTTCGTCGCTCCACCAACACGGTCCACGTGGAGTTTGTTTTACTGGCATAAAGAGCTGATTAATCAGTCTTACTCATGAGTCTGAAGCTCTGCGTGAAGGCTGCGGCTGAAGGGACGAAGGTTTGATTCCCAATAGTGCGTGCTGTTCCAGTGCAACAACACTTTGAGCAGGGCAGTAAATTGTTCCAGTCTGTTAACTAGTTGAGCTGACTGGGAAAAGTAGGTAGCACTAATTACCTTTGTTTTTCCATGTAATTTGTCTTCTTTTTGGAAATTCTACCTGCAAAAACTGAATTTGTTGAAATAAAATAAGTAAACAAGGGCTTTTAAATAAAGTCGTCATCACCCAGGTGGCGTTCAGCACCAAATAATGGGAAAAAAATCACTCTTCAACACAGCGTGTTGAACTCACTGACACGTTACCCAAGCACTGCACCAGTGGCAGCTCATTCGTTATATAATCTGCCTGTTTCATTCACTGCTGACTAACAACTCTGACACACACGCAGACAACATACCACAAAGTGTGTTGCACACATTTTTAAGGAAACAAGCATGTTAAACGTGAACATGGTGGCGAAACGTTGCCCACTGTTTCCAAGTTTTTGAAGGTGACCCAGAGTTTATTAAAACTCTCCGATGAGTTGTCAGTGACAAACCTAACAAATGTTTACCAGAAACGATCTAAAAAAATGACACTTTAAGCTGTTATTTTAAGGCCTTCCAAGTTCAACCTTGGACATGAAGCTCTGATTTCCAACCAAGAGCAGCAACTGTGAATTTGTGACCTGATTTTATTCCAAACACTTGTCACATCCCAACACTTGCTCAAGACCCATTGGCACTGCATTTAAATGCTCTGGGTACCATTCAGCTTCGCCTATCAAAATGTACAGTTAGGCCCAATCACGGCACTTAATCATAACCTTTTTGTGAGTAAAAATACAGCTTTGGCCAGCTGTTTCATAACCCTGTAAATTCCCCTTCCTTTCTTCACAAGTTGGTTGCACGTTCAAACGAGACCAACTGCTACTGGTGCCCAACATTACATCAAAGCACCAACACCAAGGAACATCTCGGAACAGTAACGGCTTTGATAAAACGGCAGATTTTGGTGTTTTGGCAAAGCGGGCATTTTTTTAAACTTAAACTTGGATTGGATCGATTCTCGACCGTTTTTTACCAACGTTTGGATTCAGTTCATATTAAACACGAGAAAAGGTCTGCGCAGGTACACGTAGTCCCGGTGATCACAAAGCTCAAACATCAGTTTAAGACAGGTTTTATTTCTAGTCTTGGATCTGTATGATATAATATGGCCATCTCACCGAAGCACCAACCACCTGCTGGTCAAACCTTCTGTTTATGAGGGGTAGCCAATCAGATGAAAGGAAGGATGGTTGTAAAGGAGATGCGATGATGATTGGTTTCAGACAGAAGATGATCTGAGTAGCTGCATTGAGGCCCATTATAAGCTAAATAAGGATTATTCTGAACTGTGAATCATGTAAAGCTACTCTGGTCGAGTCCAAGGATGAAAACAACAACTATAAGGGGAAAAAAACATAATAGGTCCACTTTATTTGATTTCCAACACTGTTCTGAACAAAGCAACAAACAATTTTCCACCAGGTTTGTGCAGCCAAACCTCAATAGACCAAAAATAAATAAATCTGATGGTAATAATTTCCACATTGCCCATTCGATGAGATTATCTGACTCCAATTTCAAGACAAGTAGAGAAAAACTTTGGGGGGGGGGTTCTGTGGGTGCGTCTTTAAATTTTGGGGTTCCAGTAGATAAGAAAACATAACGGATTACAGGGAATTTCAGAGCAGATGACCTGAGGAGGTGACCTTGTGCTACAAACTATTCACTATATCCCTATCATTTAGAATAACTTTTTATCTAAGTGTTCAGTGGGAGAAGAATATGTTTGTGATTAAGTCAGAAGGCAAGCATGGACAGACGGAGAGCCAAACATCCGTTCCAAGCTGCTGATTTCCTTGTTTTCTTTCAATCAGGCTATAAACAAACTTTTGGTTTCCCCGAATTTCTACAACAGAAGAAAGAGAGCGTAAAGTTACCATGAAATAAACCACAATTATTCTTTAAATGATTGCTCCACTTTGTCCGAAGCCTTATTTTTCCTGATATCTATTGGAAATAGTTTGTCAATAGTGATTAGGGTACAACTTTTTGCACGTTTTAGCTGTTAGCAGAACCTGCACTCGATTGGTCGACACACCTTTGCTGCAGCGCTGCTTCAAAAAGGTTTTTTTTGCAGTTTGACATGGAGCCTTTAGGGTTGGAAGCTGCACTCTGTTTAAATTCTTCTGAAGTCCTTTAAAGGTCGAGCTTGAAGCAGTAAACAAACGCCATTCCACATTTCAGCCAAGGACACCGAAGCAGGTCAACCAAACTGAGGCCAAAGATGGCCCGGAGGAAACAGATTATAGGATATTAGGCATTTCAGGGGTCTACCTGCTTATGGCTTCATCTTAACACAAGCACACCTTTGACCTCTGTCCAGCATCACGTTTCTTTACCTTCATCTGTGTGGCCTGTGCGGTGCTCAGAGGGAGAAGCTTTGGCTTCTTCTTTTCAACTCAGCCTACACGAGAGATGCTTCCTTCCAAGAAGCACCATCTGATATCTGTAACTTAATATTTCACAGACGGCTTTTGCTTTCATGCCAACAAACTTTAGGTGTCACGTCTGTCTTCAGGCTGCTCATGTGCTGCCAGATAAAACGGTTTTCAGTGAGAGGAGGATGTAGCGGCTGACCGCGGGTCGACACTTACCCAGCGCTGTTAATCAAGGCGACTTGTTCTTGGCTGGATTGTGCACAGAAACTTAATTTAAAAGTAATATTCAGAAACCTGCAGCGGAGGCACGCTCTGCCTCTTCTCTCTCTGAATTCTCCCCAGCTGGAAAAGCATCTGCGTGCAGCCAATGTGGCCGCACGCCAGACCAGTAGTCAAAATGTGAATTATCCCCCGTTTCCTGCTTTCAAACACACGGCCTGAAGACCACTGAGCTGCACTTACTTTCTGCCCAGGTAAGCCTGAATCACCGGGGTCTCCCTTTGGTCCAGGACGGCCCTGAAAGCAGAAAGCAACAAATGAAGATGGTGACTCAGAGGGACAGAACAGAGATGGAGCTGTGACTGATGTAGATGATAGCAATAATAACACCCCACCCCTACCCCACCCTCGTCCAGAGGAAAACTTTCTGATTTTATAACATTCAGTGAATAAGTAGCCAGATTCTGACTTGCTGTTACACTCACAGTTCATTTCATTTAGTGATCCATGTCAAGTTCAGTCTATAAAATGTAATGTAGCCAACATAATAATCGTTGGACTAGCTAATATCGTGCTGCATTTCTGGGCCACCATCATGATTGTTCCTGGAAATAAAATTGACCATATTTGGAATAAACTCAAGCACATATGCCATATAACAAACAACTAAAATACTGGACTCTGATTCGTCAAACTGTTTTGGGATGGTCTTCCATAATAACAGTAAGCCATAATTTATTTATATACATATAATTAGATATGAATTATAATCAGTAAAAATCATCAAAAAGGCACCAAAACCACAAGCCTAAAGAAGTCAAGGAGGTCATGATCGATTTAAAATATTCCGCCCTGAACAGATGTTACAAGGAGAAAACATCCATAAAGACCAAAACCATTTTCATAGGCTGTAAACTTTACTACTGTAAAGTCAACATGGGCGTCAATGGGGACTGACTCCCCAGAGGACATTAGAGGAACTGCAGTTCTTGGCACTTCCACGTCGGCTTCGGTTAGATTCAGCTTCAGTTTTAGTCTCTTTTCATCTTCTTCTCTGACAAAAATTTCTCATTTGTTCTAACACCCATCAGAACTCTTGTTTGGTTCTGCTAAAGAGTTCTTCCTGTTAAAATTGAGTTTTTCCTTCCCGCTGTTGCCAAGTGCTTGCTCATACTTCTGATTGTTGGGACTTTCTCTGCATTATTGTAAGGTCTTTACTATACAGCAGGGGTGGGGAACTCCAGGCCTCAAGGACCGGTGTCCTGGAGGTTTTAGATGTGTCCTTGATCCAACAAAGCTTGGTTTAAATGGTTAAACGACCTCCTCAACAAGTCTTGAAGTTCTCCAGAGGCCTGGTAATGAACTAATCATTTGATTCAGGTGTGTCGACCCAGGGTGAGATCTAAAACCTGCAGGACACCTGTCCGTGAGGCCTGGAGTTCCCCACCCCTGCTTTACAGTATAAAGGGCCTTAAGGCAACAGGTGTTGTGATTTGGCGCTATTCAAATACAATTTGAATTCTCTGTCCTTGTTTCTCTGACTTTCAGATCAAGTAGCTCATGAAAAACATCTGGATATACTCAACATTTAATATCTTCTTTGACTTCATTCTTTTTAAGCTTGTGGACAAAATACTTTTTGTTTTTCATTTATTTATGTGAGAATCAATAAGATTTATAAGCAATGTATTGGTGTCTGTTTTTTCACTGTGGATTTTGCCTCTTCAGCTACATGAAGCTGTAGTAGGACAACCTCCATCAATCAGGAAGGTAGTGGTGCTGTTACAACTATCTGGAGACTCAGAAGTGAAATATAAATATTTAAACTACATTATGATTTATAGCTGCACAGGAGCTTTGAAGTTTGAAGGAAATCTTAAAACATCAGCTGTGTCTCCCAGCATCAAACCGACAGCCTCAGCTGAGTGGATGTTTTAATCCATAAAACCTTTAATGATATCGTCAGATTAGTCGAGTACGAAGCAGCGGAAACTGTCCAGCACTTTCCACGAAGCTCTATCTTGTGGGACCTTTCTGGAAACTGAATGAGGGAACATCTCAGTTTAATCTGGGTACATCTAATTTCTGAGATGGAAATCCAAGCTGCGATTTATTAACATTCGGTGATAGTGACGTTCAGGGGCTTCTTGGTATCGCTTCTTTCCCTCAGACATGAAAGAATGTGAGTCTTTGCCACAGATACTCCCCAACTTGTAAATTCTCTCTATAATAAATCACCAAATAATCCCCCCACTCTGTCTGTGTGTGTGTGTGTGTGTGTGTGTGTATATTGATGTCAGGTGTGTTTACAGACTTACAGCTTCTCCTGGAATCGACAGCCCGCTTGGTCCTTGAGGGCCGGGCAGACCCATGGGCCCAGGTGGTCCAATATCTCCCCGCGGGCCCAACGGTCCCTGCAAAATACAGACAAGAGAAATATTTAAACACGGGAGGAATTTGTTGTTGATATCTCTTTTCCCAGTTCAAGTGTACTACTGTTGAAATCTGTGGAAAAGGCCGGCAGGAGACGAGGAATGCTAATAGATCCGAGCCTTCATATCAAGGACACACAGAGCACAAACACTCAGTCAGTAAGTGGAATCAGATGTGCTCCTCTAAGCTCCTGCACTTGTACAATATTTTATTTTCTTCAGCCTGCGAGAAAATGTAGAGCAGCAAGTTTTGAAGGGGAAATGTGATAGAGGAGAATTTTTCCCCAGGAACTTACAGCAGAACCGGGCTCTCCTCTTTCACCTCGGGGACCTTTGCTGCCGGGGGCGCCCTGAAAGGAAAAAGATTTTCTATTTAACACAGCAAGGATCAGAAGGACACGAGAGATGCACATGGGGGAAATTAGTCTGAACGCGCCACGAGGGAGCATGTCTGGGAGAGAACCCCAACTGTCCAAGAATTAAAAAATATGATTCCCCCCCACCCCCCCCACATCTCTTCTCTTGTTTAAGATTCACAAAATAGGTCTGGACGGCAAAAATGTCGTAAGTATTTTTTTTTAAATTCCACTTTTTTTTCTCCTACATTACCCAGCATGCATCGACAGCGAGGGCTCAGGTGGGGCTGTGTGACAGATTCATGATCAGTGATGTGGCGTCCAAGTTTACATTTGGTTAAAAAGAATCAGGAACATTTTGGTCAGCACGGAGATCGAGTGTAGCCAGAATTCGGTGGTGTCGGCTGCAAACGTCTAACTCTAACCTTTTATTGCTCCTCAGACTTGTACGTTTGTCAGAGCGACAGACGGCGAGTGACGAGGCGTCCGTCTGAGAGACGTCTTCGGTGTCTTTCAGAGACAAATGTGGTTTTGGTTAAAGAGCGCTTTGAGCTGCCCGAGCAGAGCCATGAAATGATTTCATGCTTTAGCTGCCACCATCATGCCACAGAAACACAACGACAGCTAATGTTTTGCAGATATGTAAATATTTCGTGACTCTGCAGATAAATCCACGGAGAACGTTTCCTCCTGAGGTTCATTAAAAAAAAAAAAAACCCGCACACATCTTGGCAGCTTTACGTTTATTTTCATGGTTTTTTCTGTTACTAATTAGCTTTTTTATAAATAAACTAGTTTCAGATTTCATATTCAACGTTAGATAAATGAATGAATTTCCAGCCTTGTACAGTTTGAACAGTATTTTCAGACCCTGCAGAAAAACATTCAGTTTCAAGCGCTCAGTCGATTTAACGATGAGCGCCTTCACCCGTTTTTAAAGTGAAATCCACCCAAACTAAAAAGCATCGTCCCTGAGAGAAGTAATGCACGGCTTGTAATGAAACACGTTTCCACAGTGGTTGTGCTACCATCTAACACATAAGTCAAAGCTCTGGCTTTCCTGGTTATTTATGGCCACTTATACGCTGTATGCTGTACGATACAGAATCATGAAGCACATTAACCACAGGAAACCTCTTTGCAATGCCTCATAAAATCTTTTAAGAGAGGGAAGAAGGTAAACTGTGATGCCTGTCTGACAGCTGATGGATGAACCTACAGCAGCCGTTATCCTCCCTCTGGCTGCTTGTACGTGAGGATAACGGCTGGCGTTTCTCTATACATTTGTTTTTATTGCAGTGCTCCTCCACTTCCCTGCTCCGTCTGTGATTTCCATGAGTCTGTAAAAGCTGCATACCATTCTGTATGAATAACAGTGTAAATAGTGAGTGTTTCTGAGATGAGGTGGTCCTGACTTTGTAAACCACTAAACAAAGCTGCCCTGTGTGATAATGACTGAAGCAGTAAATGATAAATAAAAAATATATCTGTGCTTGAATTGTAATTTAAAGGCCTGAGTTAGTTTAAATTAGAAACTCTGTGCTGCTTTTACCATCATCACGACTGCGTTAGCAAAAACACTCACAAAGGGCTACACGTGTAAAATCCTTAGAGGGGGTTTGCTGCGTCCAGTTAGCCTCTAACTTCAGTGTTTGCTTCTTTGCTCGCGTTAGTGTCGTCATAAAGGCCAAAAGATTTCACAATAAAAGCATTGTCTTTACTATAACTACCAAACCACTTGATGCTGCCTTGCCCTCCTGACAGCTTCTTCCTCATCCTGCCATCCACCAAAGCTGATTGGACCGCAGGACTGGGGCAGCAGTCCAATCAAATTAGAGCCCCTGATACAGCACCCGCTTTTGAATGGCCTCCCAATTCCTCCCAGCCCTGAGTTTCACCACCAGGCAGCTGACAGGTTACCTGCTGTCTGGTTCTTCATTTAGAGCTGATTATACCGAGGAGACCTCGCATGGCTCAGAGCTGCTGCTCCTGTCTGCCATTTCTGGTTTTGTTAGGCCAGCGAGAAAGCTCAGGATTTAACTCTGGGCATCCAGATCAGCGTAGGACAGCATCCACCTGTCCTATGCTCTCATTTTGATGTGTTTCATTTGTGTACACTGATTTCCATTCATAGTTGTCTTCAGAATGGAAAAGAGCAGATAACAGAGTTGGTTCTCACCACTGGTCCCTGAGGTCCCGGCGGCCCGTTGGCCTCCGAGGTGCAGGTGCAGGCGTTGGGAAGAGACGGACACTTCATCTCATCTCTCTGTTTGTGAAAGAAGCAAACAATTCAACAGTCAGACGATGGTAAAAATGCAAAGATAAGGGACTGATTGTGAATCATACAAAGTCAAATAAAAGCTCCAGAATCCCATCACTGTAAGTGGAGACAGAGCTAGCATGGCCCATAGAGCCACTGATAGGACAAACCCTGTGTATCTCTGAATGATGATGACATCCTTTCCTGTTCATGGCGACTGGGAACGCTAACGATGATGTACACAGAGTGGCTTGGATTCAAAGCATTTGCTAAACATTCATCTTGGACCTGGGTGTGTGGATATTTCAGCTCACACGGGACTTTCACATGGATGTGAAACTCTGGGTGGATATTTCCACCGGGTCCACGCAGATCGCCTCAGTTTGGATCATTTAACCAATCAAGCAGCTGTCCCTGCTCGGCAGCAATTTAGATAATAATCCGCTGGAGTTGAAGCGCTTTTTGAAATGTTTTGGACATCCAGCTGCAGACGTGCTGCGCTCACACAAAGCTTCATTTGTTTCTCCGTCTCTGGAGATCTCTGCTGGGACCGAAGAGAGAAACCTTCACGCTGAGAGAGGCCAGCCACTTAACCACAGCCTGAGCTGCTGTGGATGCCCACAGATTTAGCTGCTTGTTCCTCTGTTTTTCGCCCCACAGAGAGCTTGACAAACACCAGAAAGCATTTTCACAAACAACGTTTGGACCTGCCCTGGATGAATGAGATTCAGATGTTGCCGAGTTCTCTACGACCTAAAAATCAAGCTCTCCACACACTCCTCTTGTTCCTTCTTCTCTTTCTGTTCACCATCTAGCTGTCTGCCCCTCCCTTAGCCTCGTTCTCATGGCAGTCTCTTCCTGTTAAAAAAGGAATTCTTCCTCCCCACAGTCTCTAAGTGCTGCTACAGTGGATGGCCCGTTTGTTGGACTGTTCTCTAATAGTCCCTGGTCTTTAACGTACAGCGTAAAGCCCTTCGAGAGGACTGATTTGTGAGTTGGTGCTAATTAAATAAATAAAAGCGAACATCTGGAGTACATGCAGGATGTGGTTTGGCACCGTCCTGCTGAAATCAGCAAGACCTTCTCTAAAGTCTTCTGTTGTGTAGCATTAATGGTGCCTTCACAGATTTTACTCATGCTGTACCACACTTTGAACTTTGCTCAGCAAGTTTTTGTCTCTTCAGTGGAGAGGATGCACGAACGATTTGATCAACCACAGGACTTTTTAAAAAGTGTTTTTACATTTCGAAATGGCCTCGGTCCACAAAAGATGGTGTCATCATAATCAGCATACTTTATGCTGATTCTGATTCTGATACATTTTTAATTAAATAAGAGGTTTTAACGGCATGTCGAATTAGTGTTTTTTGCTCTTGCTCATGTTTTAATAAATCAGCATTTTATGTGCACTCTGAAAGCAGTTTTGTATTCCCACAGTGCACTGTGCTTTCATCAGCTGGCTCACACGCCACTGCATATCATATATTTGCTGTTTATTTTCCTCTGGGATTCGAGCCGGTTCTGACTCTGATTACGAGTCCTCTGCTTTGATCTGCTGCTGGGTCTAAAAATCCCTTCAAAGGCAAATCAAGGTCACACTTCTGCCTGCTGAGTGTTACAGTACAAACACACTCGTCTGTGTTTTACTGTCACTTTTAACTGTGACTAAATGCATCAATAAAGTTTTTTGCGTGTTGTTCCTTAGTCTGTTTTCTTTCAGAGGAGAACCAGCTGGCCTGATAGCACCCCGTTAGAAGATGACCAACATCCCCAAGATGCTCCACAGATGGAAAAAAAAGCCAAACACAGAGAGAAAAGTGTGCACTTACAGGCCAGTGTGAGTTTCTCAGATATTTGGGTTGTTTATTGCTGGACGTGGAAATTAAACACGTTTTTCCCTCTGACCCTCGTGTATCGACGCTGACGCTGACGTCTTCTTTACTTTCAGATTTAAAGAAAATGAAATGTGTGCGTATGTCCAGTCAGGCCGTGAAAACAGCAAACACTTTATTTTTCCCATAATTTAAATGCTTTTTTGTTTTTTCAGGGTTGAAAAAAAAAATGATATCTGGGAAAAAAATCTTTGCACTCTACCGGCCAAAACTTCATCAGCTGTTTCTATATTGTTTAATCCCGCTAGATGTTCGGAGGAGATGCCAGCACGGCTGATTATCTGGAGTCGAAGCTAACGCCGCTTTATCGTCATCGCTCAAGGATAAAGGGTCGACGACCTGCCTGAGTGGGCACACGCTAAATATGTTAGGCTCAAAGGCTTTGTAGAGGTGGGGGTTCCCTTACCATCGATGGGAGGTCACAACATCTGTCTCTGCTGGTCCAGGCCAAGCTGCAGACAATGTCGAACATCTGGAGCTGGAACTGTGGAGGAGGAGGGGAGAAAAAACAAAAACATGGATATGGCGTAGCGGTACATGTGTCTGTGATACGCCCTCCACAGCTCCCAGAGGACACGCAGACAAACAGCAGAAAATGCAGCACAGCCGAGTCCCATCAGCCCGGGGAGGGAGGCTCGCATTACAACCCTGCTGATGGATTCACATGTGGCGCCGTGTAAAACGCTCTCATTTCACTGTCTCTTTCAATTATCTACAACCTCTCACTATTTTTTTTTTGTTCCCAAAATTTCAAATTAATTACAAAATGTTCGAAATGCTGTGGATTGTGTTGACTCTCTGCTCATTAACGTTCGTTCATTGTTCAAACTAAATGTACAGCAATGAATCAGAACGCTGCTGACAGCAGTGCCACCCCTCAGCCTCGAGCAGACACGCCTACGCCCTGCGTCGTTATCGCATGATTCGCAAGATTCTCCGAAAACTGAGATTCAAAAGATTTTTGGTGTCAGTTTGAAAATCCTACGTGACTTCTCCAGTTATCACACTGACAAACCTGGGGGCGATGACAATACCCCACCAGCCTTTTCCAGCTGAGGTAAAAAGCTGCACTGTTTCTTTTACACTGATAACCAAAGCTAACGTTTTATACTTGTGTTACTTACCTCAGCTTTCACCTTGGTTCATTTTTGTCTGTCATTCACCAACATAACAAAAATCTACCAGGCTGAATTTCATAGAACGTGTTGGTAGGGTTGGATGACTGAACTAGTATTAAATAAACCCCAGTTGTAGTTTTAAGGTTTTTTTTTGCAGAATTTAATTATTTATTTGCCAGTTTAGTGAGAATTGAACACTGTAAAAGGTTAACAGGGGCTGTGGAACAAAGCTCCTTTGAACAGAGTTCAAACATAGACATCATCATCATCAGCATGATGGTGAATGTGGTGCCGTAGAGACCGGACACTCGTGCAGAAGCCTCACTTCCTGTTTCTTGTAACTTTCGAATGTAACGAGTCCTCTCGACGGCTAGTTCAGTTAGCCACGTATTGCTAAACTCTTCTGTCACACAGATTATAAGCTGTGCACCCTGAAGAAACTTAAATAGGTGCCTTTACATGTCAAGTGTGTGAGCGGTGAGGGAAAGCAGGCTGCAAACAAACAGCTCCGAGTCTATAAAACATATCAGCTATCACTGTTAGAAAAGTCTTACTGTATCACCCAACCCTACTTTAAAAGTAGGACCAGAAGATGCTAAACATAGTTAGATATGTTTCCACAGACCGAATCTACAAACTGCTATTGGCCTCCTGGATGTTACAAAGAAAGAGATGAAATCTGTCAGTGTTTCTGTACTGTTTGAAGACAAGAATCAAAGTAAAATAGAGATCAAATCATTTGTTTGTAGATAAAGTCAGTCTCCTGTTTGTGTGAACTTGAGTTCACTTACTGTTGCTGATTCTCCTTTGGAGCCGATGGATTTGGACATCTTGCCTAGGACCTGGTAGCCGTCGCTGGACGTGTTTCCAGCGGCCTTGATCGGCTTCTCGGCCACTACCTGGCAGTCGATGTTGAGCTGGACGTTGGTGGGTGAAACCAGGATGTGCAGCTTGAGACAGAAAGAGAAAGGAAGGAGAGATTTTACTGGCACATTCTTTGTTCTACGACCATGTGCCATGTCTGGTTTTCATCCTCGCAGCCTGCACGTTATTAGTGTTCGCCGAGCCCACGGCGGAGGCTGGAGGACGGGCCCGATCGTTCGGGAGTATAAGAGCGCTCAGACAGAGGGAAAGCAGCGCTTCCCTTCTGTCCATTCAGAAAGAGGAGATGCTCCATCACGTTGTAAAGACATCCCTGCAGTGCTTTGGATTTTGACCTTATAAACTGCAAATATGAGCATTTCACAAGGAAGCATCAGTTTTCCATTTTGCATGTTCTTACGGGCTCGTGTTTAAAGATGCCAAATAAAAGGAAACCTTTTAAACCTCGTGACGTGCCAACAATGAGAATGTGTTGAAACTCCCAAATAATAGACCAAATCTTCATCACTTACATTTAAACCTTCCCATGTTTTTATGCTATAGGTTTCCTTTGAAATCGGTGGAACTTCTGAGTAAACGGTAACCATCTTAACCACCACCGTCCTCTCTTGTTTTAAATACTTCCAACCTGTTTACAAGATTCCTATTAAACTATTAAACTCTGTTATTAAACCTTTTTACCGTATCCTGACTCGAGGGCAGACGAGTCATCCCGCTAAACTGAACAAACTGGAGGCTGACGCTGCTCTCTGGTAGTCAGAGGCAACGTTAAAGCAAAAGCCTTCACTTAATTACACTTAATCCTCTTAATTACAAGCTTCTACATAAAACTCAGCTGCTAATGAGCTCCTCAGCATTTGGTTAAGTGCAGCTGCTTAGAATGTGTCTGAAAGATGAACGCCAGTCTGAGTTTGGTGAGCTTCTGGCCAACACCGAGCTTCCCCGTGGAGCTTTGTTGACCACAAATCCCGAGTATTCGTCTTTCCTCTCAAACGAATCCCATCCAAAGATGATACTTCCTGTCCTGTAGTGTTCACATCCAGTCTTCCCTGGCACGCTGCAGCATCCCATCACATGTTCAGCAGGGGGATAACGTGACACCAGACCAAAAACCATCACACCCAAGGCCCCGATGATCTTACAGTAACGCCCATCTTCAACACGACACCTAAATATTCCTGACATTCATGCCATATTTTCTGACTTTTTGAAGCTATTAAACAGATTATTTTCAATCAAGTTGAACTATTGTGGGTTAATGAATAACTCAGCTGTCCAAACACTGGAGGCGTTTCATTCAGTAACTGATAAACACCCACCACTGGTATCATTATTTACACCAGTGTACTGTAAAGTCAGCAGGTTTACAGAGTCATTCACTGTAAACTGGAGACTTTTTAAACGTCAGCATCGGTGCAGATGCAGGTCCAGAGACTCGTGAACAAACCGTTTCATCTGCTCAAAGATTCCTCCGTGTAACTGAAATATTCCAGTTTCAGCTGGAAATGCTCATCGAGAGGCCACGAATTCTTTCCTTCCATCTCACCGATGGACTTCGTACAACTCTAAACAGTAAAATAACTGCGGCAGCGCCGCTGTACACGCAACACCACAATTTGCATTTCTCCTCAGTCACGTCACCCTCGCCGCATCGTGTCGTCATTTTGTGGTGAAGCATCAGCGCCGCCTCTGCAGCGGCTTTTCCTCGAAGCTGCATGGAGGGAAAACGTGACCTCTACGAAGCCACAGAGCAGCGGCGGCGGCAGTTCGCTGCTCGTGGTCAGTCATGTTTAACAGAATGCAGAAGCACCGAAGTGTCCAAGAAACACTCGAGGGAGGAAAACGCAGCATTTCAGACATTTATCTGCATTTCATGAAGTCAGCAGGTACCATTAAAGCTTCAGCGTGTCAACGCTTTCACGGGACTCGCTCTTCTGTTGAATTTAAAGGATTTTAAAAGCCAGTATGAGCACTGATATGATCACACCGAAGCTGCCAGTATTCAAACACGAACAGCTTTGTGCCAAAAGTGAGAGCGTTCAGTGTTTCATTCTCTTCAGGCTGGAAAAATCCCAGAGATTCAGAGGAAAGTCTGATACACGGTTCCTGTAAAACACGAGTTGATGTATTGGCCTCGTGCGGACGCTGCTGTGGTTAATATCAGCTATTACAGGAAGGAGACCTGCCAAAATAAAGGCGCTGCTGAAGACGGGACTTCATGTTTGAAGCTGAAACGCTGTTACATAAAGTTTTCATTGTATAAATGATTAACCCTGTCCACGCCACTCTGTAGAAACATGCGAGTGTATTTTATTGTGATGTATGAATGTTTTGTCCATCTTTCTAAACATGTTGAAAAGCATCCATGTCATTAGTTTTATGGGTTTCTTTGATTTGTCTTCAGGAGGTGCAGCAACCTTCCTTCTTCTCTACAAAGTTTGTAAAGTAACAGCAGTAAATCATAAAATAAGAGCGTCTGACTAAACTTCTCTTTCTTCCTCCCTCCTTTACTTACGATGAAAAATGGACCAATTACTGCTGCTGGTTAACGGGCTCCTCGGGCATTGTTGGAAAGCCCCTTTAACCACTCATACCAATGTCTGGATGTAACGTTTGAGCTCCAGGCTGTTACGTGACGATGTCTACACAAGCAGAGATGAAAGCCTGCGACGAGGCCGTACACGCCCTCGCTCTTTTCATCTGACCTCAGGTCAGCAGGACAAGTTCCACATTTATGTGCCGTCGCTGGAGCTGAATTTATTTCCACACCACGAGGCACACAGTGACACTGAAGCCTGTCCTTTTAAGGCTTTGAACTGGGAATGTGACCCCTAGTAGTAAAAGGGTGACTTCATGTTCATTTCTGCTGTTTATATCGGGACATTTGAACATGAACGTCTGTAGGGACTGACTCAGGCCTCAAGTGGCCATTACAGGAACTGCAGTTTGAAGAACAACTCGGGTGCAAAGAGATGAAAGCCGAGTTAATAAGCGGACTAATACAGCCCTGAGACTTAGGACCATGACAGCATTAGCCAGCTTCTCCTGACAGGCTGAGGCCTGTTGATGTCCTGCGATGATGCCCACCACCTGTGAGCTGTGCGAAAGGCTCATCGATAAATAACATTTGGTAAAAACTGAATAAATTAGGACATAGATTTGTTTTTTGTTTTTTTATCTGAATTTGAGAATAATTGGTTAGCAAAGCTAGCATAGTAATTAAAAATGCCTCCATTTCTATTTGTCACGTTCTGTATTGATTAGATTAGATTAGATTAGATTAGATCAGATAAAACTTTATTAATCCCTCGGGTGGGTTCAGTTTCCAGTAGCACAGCACCGTCACAGTTGCATGTTACAGAGTTGGAATACCAAATAAAGGGAAATGAGAGAGTACGGCTATAAGCATAAATATACCATATGTATATACACATATATAAATACAGAATATATAATAGGGATAAATAGGAATACCAGTGGAATATACTCATTGATGAGCTGTATTGTGAGTCTATTGCACAGTGATTGTTACACAGTCGAATACAAAAGTGAAAAGCACTACAGCTTAGCTGTTCCCCTCCCCCCTTGTCCTCCTGTTTCCCCTCCCTCTCCCCTCCAGCGAGGAGTTGAACAGTTTGATGGTGTGTGGGACAAAGGAGTGTTTAGACTTTGGGAGAAGCAGCCTGTGGCTGAGCAGACTCCTCTGGTTGTTTATGGCCGTATGCAGAGGATGTCCAGCATTGTCCATAATGTCCAGCAGTTTCTTTAGTGTCCTTTTCTCTGCCACTGTCACCAGAGTGTCCAGCTTCATGCCGACCACAGAGCCAGCTTCAATTTGCAATATTATTACAATTATATTATTGCAATATTAATGTGCGGTTGAAAGTGGAAATGAGGTTTGTGCACATGTGCAGAGTTTCAGGACAGTTGAGATTCATTTAAAAAAAAAAAAACATGTCAAGCATAGCATAAAGAATATTTATGCCCTGAATCCAGTTTTATCCATCTGGCTCCAGCCAGATAAACTCTGAGATGTTTCTATTAGTCAGAGCATCTTTATTTCCTGCCTTTATTTCACGTCGTGTCTTCCTGTCAGAGCTACTGGCCGGCGCGTTAATCAATTTCTCTGCAGTTACTTGGCACAGATCGTCCGATGATGGCTCGTTTACTCACTTGTGCAAACGTTGCTTGGTCCCGTCGGGGGGCAGTGGTGCTTTAAACTCTTAAGGACTCCACAGCAAAGCTGACGCTTTGATGGCTCTCTGCTGTTAAACACATCTGAGGGAAGATTTCAGGGATGCTTCCAGTGCTGAGTGAGCTGGTTGGTGAAGTGCTGAGAGGGGAAGGGATTAGTGGCGTCTGAGTGCAGTGATGTGGCCGACGTCTTTCACTGACAACAGCTCGGTAAATCTGGTTCAGCAACAGCTGCGCTCAGGCTAAAGCACAATTTTAAATCAACTTCTGACAAGCTTTTAAATCTTAAAGTTTTCAGTTCAGCTGGTTTTAATTGCTGCTGCTGGAGAGACCTAAAAGCCATTGTGTTGTCCATGTGTCCACCATGCAGTAGAGCAGCGTAGCCCTGAGCTAAAATTGACCTCTGACCTCTTCAAAGAAGAAGAATTTCCCCTCAGGGATCCAGTGCTGCATGTTTTAAAGGTTTTATCACACTAAGCACATGTGGGACTCTGACTCTGTAAATCTGCATTTTAAAAGACATTATTTTCATGTCTTCTGTTAAAGAAAAAAAGATCTTTGGTCTTGGCTTGTGTAAATAGTTGTGTTCGATCACATGAACATCACTAACCAATAGGAGTGCTCTCTCCATGCTCTCAGGCAGCACCGCGTCCGGTCGAGGCGCCTTCCCTTTCTTCCTCTTGTTTTCTTTTCCAGATCAAAGCCATGGACTTCTTCTGTTTCTGCTGCTTTTGTCAACTGTTTGTCTTCATGTAAATTTCCACCAGGAGCATGATGGGGGAAAAAATCTCAAAAGGAATCTGACTGTAGCGTTGTATGCACTGCATGATCGCTGGCCTCCCCAAAAACCAAACTCTGACTCATCTTTAGATCTGAGACGGTGCCAGACTCCAGTCTTTCCAAAGTGTCTCCAGTGTTCAGCAGGCATGAGAAGCATCCTGAAGTCAAGCTGTGTTTTCGCCATGTCTGAGCTCCAATTACTGATCACACAAGAAGAGGGCATCAGCAGCACTTTGTGGCAAGTTGAAGACTCACCAAATACCATAAAGGAGTGGGATTTGTGTCAACCGCAATAATATCGCAATACAGAACTTTTTAAATTACTATGCTAGCTTTGGTAACCACTTATTCTCCAATTCAGGTAAAAAAACAAAACAAATCTATGTCCTAATTTATTCAGTTTTTACCAAATGTTCTGTTTCGATGAACCCCGAGCCTTTCGCACAGTGGTGGGCATCATCACAGGACATCAGCAGCCCTCAGCCTGTCAGGAGAAGTTGGCTAATGCTGTCATGGTCCTAAATACACTAAAGAAACCAAACCTTCCTCCTGAAAGAAACTGGACCTGCTGCAACTCTGAAACAGAGTCAAACTGAGTAAAAGTATCTGATAATGTGAAGGCCAAGTTTCTAGTGCAGTTTGCAGATGTGATGCTAATCCAGAGATTCTTCATCAGCACTATCAAGATAAGAAAAGTGCAGAAGCCATTTTTGCAGATATGAATACAGTTTTGTCTTGAAATGTTTGGCTTTCTGTTCTGTGTGCTTTGGCTACAAAAAGCCTTTAAATGTGAAGACTCTGGAATAACGGGTCTGTCACACTGTAAATCCATCTGCAGATGCACCTCAGTATGATGCTCTGGGTTTTGCCTCACATTTCAGGACACACCTTCACATCTGCACATCAGCCCTTTGTTGTTTTTTGCATTAATTTTTCATATTGTCTGATGAAGGCACTTTTCTCGAGTCAGTGCCACCCCTGCCTTAGCATATCTCGGCTTTTTCACATTATTGGTCCACTTTCACGCAACCCGATGCCGAGGTCAACATCGTGAGATCCGCCTCGGTGACAGGTGCTGGCGCTCAGGTCAAGCTGATGCCACAGGACGGGTAGCTTTTGCAGTGTTTTCTGCTTTTCATTATCTCGCATCAGTTAAATCTTTTGATGCATCACCCTCTGAAAATTCCCGCCATCTGGCAACTGCAAAAACCGCCTGGGTTTCCCTTCTTTTCTTCCCTTGCATGCAAAGAGTTATTCATTTATAAATGTACATCGTCTGCATATTACAGAAATAATACGTGTCTAACACACTCCCACAGCTCTCCACGACACCAATGTGCTTACATCAATCTGTGTGGTGAAACGGTGACCTCCTGAACTCCAAAATAGCCAGGTCACTGATTTTTTTGTTTTTATGTTTCCTGTCACATCTTTCTGACCTCTGCATTCATATCTGTTAAATCATTAGGCTGGTTCCTGTGTATGAGGGTGCAGATTTGGCCTGAAATCCATAAAGTCTGCTCCAATACTGCATTTATTTTCTTTTTTTTTATCTCTGAGAAAAAGAAAAAAGAGGAGAAAAAGCCTTTTTTCAGTATTATCAGATGTAGTGAAGATAATCTACAGACTCAGATCAATCACACTCTCCACTGTTAGTACAGTTCAGAGCGGGAGGCCTTATAGCCTGACACTCTTATCCCACCCTGGGAGGTAAAACCGCAGAGCTGCGGTCAGCTACCAGAAGAGGTAAAACCCAGCGCTGCCTCCTTAAACTCCTCCTGGTCCCGCCTCCCTGCTGGCGCTCTTCAGCTGCGCTGATGTAATTGTTTAATAGAAATAGCAGTGACCCGGTCTTTTCCAGTCAAGCGTCCCAGCCGGGACTGCAGTGCGCTTTTAAAGATCTCCCCCTCTAAGAGGAGCTTATGGATCCTCATGAAACTTTGTGACAGTGTTGAAAGAGCTGTCCACACCGCTTCTCCCAGCAGTGCTTCCTGTAAATGTGTTGCTATCAGCACCACGGCTCAGACCTAATCTAGAGCATGAAACACAGTAGCTCTGAGTGGAAACTGCCTTTAAAGCCAACGGCACACTAAGAAAATCTCTTACATCAGGTCGAACTGCTGACGTGTGATGCTGATGACAAATCTGTCTTTGTTGGTGGGCCTGAAGGTACCAGGGTAAGCTCTGGCTCATCCTCATCACTGTCTGCACAATCCTTTCTTGGTTTTGTTTAGTTTATGCTCTCGACAGTCGCACACCATATTTCATTTTTGTCTTCTAACCCTTATCTTATTGTAACCCTTCAATCAGCCACTAACACATATGTTGTGGCTTGGGAGTGAGGCCATGATGATGAGAGGGGGGAAAAAAGAGGCCTGTGTTGCATTCAGGTAAAGTTTTTTTTTCAGCATCTTCTCCGTGCCCTGCGTTTGCCCCATGTTTCATAACGTGTAGGTGGTGGTGTTTGCTTTAAATTTTCAGATGCGGTGCGTGTCTGTATAAAGTTTGTTGGAAGCATGTGCTTTGTTCTTTGCTCTGTTTGTGATTTTAAACTGCCTCCTCGTGTGCAAGTGTAGACATCCACTGATTAGGATGAGCCAGAAGCAGAGAGAGCCAGACTACCCAGCCGGGCTGGCTTTTGTCTTGCGGGATTCTCAGACCAGATGTGCCAGATCAGTCGATTACGTCATGATTATTCTGCGGTGAAAATTTACAGATACTTCTATATATAAAAATGCTGTACATAAAAGGCATTTTAGTCACCACAGGAGGCTGAACGTCAGGATATTAACAAATACAGCTGGTGGCATTTCTTATCACCAGTACAAAACTGACAATGACCAACCAAAAACCTACATTTTCTGAGCAGAGTGTTACAAAACACAAAGTGACTGTGGCCCTACTTTGACTGGCGTTAGAGGATTCACCATTTCTTCAGATGGCTCGTTTGCAAGTTAGAAACCCAACAATATTACGTTTATTATCATGTATGTATGTTGCACATGCTGGCACATCAATCATCCGGTTATACACGCAATCACATCCAGGCTGGAAGATGGGCTCCCGGCTCGCTCTCTCCTCCACCAGCACCGGCATTATTCCTCAGGTGTTGTTTGTGACTTTCTTTATAAGTCATTGGTTGAGCTGGGATTCACCCGCAGTCCTGTTTTTGGTGTTGGTTTTATCATTTTATTGCAGTAATGAGTCAGTTCAGAGAAGCCTGAATCCAACAGCCTGTTGAGTGGTTGGATGCTCCATCATCCAGGTAAGGAGATCCCAGAAATTTTAATTGTCTTCATCTGGATGCAGCACTTTTAGTGGGAGAAACGTTTCCTCCCTCATCCAGGTGACTTCTTCCATTTCATGGACATTTTTCTAAGCCAACACATTATGTTAGCGTTTGAGGCGTTGTCTTTTTAATGCTTAGCTTGAGGAAACAGGAGCCTTTAACTGTGTGTAACTCGAATGACATAAAACCAAAAATAACGGTTACTTAAGAGCCACAGGAGAAGATCCTCATGAACGATGTCATTTGTTTTCAAAGCAGTTTTAAAGATTGAATAACAAACCATCCCACATACAGAGCTACATCATACCTCCACCTAATCAGACCTGCTCAGCTCGTGTCAGGCTGTCTATTGATCATTTTATGACATCCAGGAGATGCAGATGGCGACCATGTTTGAAGTGTGTGTAATCACAAGCAGTCGCTGCTCTGCGTTTTACAACCTGCAGAGGACCATCTGTTCGTCCGAGGCAACATAACTCCTCAGGAACACGTCTGCAGTTTGCGTGTGAGGTGTTCTGGCTGTAATATACAGCACATTTGGAATCTCAGGCATGTGCGGGTTGTGTATGACCTCGAGACGTCCAGCGAGATCAAAGAGGAGCGAGTCGATTCATGTGTCAAGCTTCAGTCTAGCCATGGACCGAAAGAGGTTACATAACTCAAACATTAAAGACATATTTGGCTTCATTCTCCTCAATTTAAATATGCAATATGTCAGAATGCACATGTGGACAGTCTCCGCCCAATGATTAATGACTTCTGCTTACCTTGTGGAAGCTTCCATGGAAGATCTTCTTCACTTCCCTTGTGTCAAATGTGACTCTCTGGAGCTCGCCTCTTTCGTCTTTGTTGTAGAATGAAACAGTCTGGCTGGACGCTGAGCAGGGACAGACGAATAAATTACTTTAGAATTAAGTGGTGGGAATACTCAGTCTCAATAGAAATCTGCCCTTGAGCTTTTCAACTGAACGTGGCAAAAAACACTCATTCGCACTCACATTCGTTTTCTATACAGATGACACCCCATTTTATGCATCTATGATAACAGATGACCCATCACTACAGGCATGTCTTAAAGCCATAAAGGCCTGGATGACCAGTAATTTTCCACTTCTACACTCAGACAAAACTGAAGTTTTTGTGTTTGGCTCTAAAAATCTGTCTGTCTAACCAGATACTTTCTCTCAGTTTCCTCCAGTACCACTCAAATCTCTGAAAGACGTCTAATCAGATACATAACTGGATAGTTTCCAGTTCCACTTCTTTTTTACCAGGATGTGTAATCCAAGTCTCATCTTGGATTTGATCTTGGCCGACCTTTCATCTGTATAATATTGCTAAAATTAGAAACATCCTCTCTCAGACTGATGCTGAAAAACTATTCCATGTATGCACGTCTACGCTGGACCGCTATAATTCCTTATCATCTGGATGTCCTTAAAGCAACCGTGCTGCTTTCAGCCCATTGGGAGCACCAGGGAATTCCTGCAGTCCTGACAACTTTGGCCTGCCATGAATTTTAGAAGCAACATTATAAAAGTTAGAATGAATGTAGATGAACTGCTCATAACTGTCACACTCCCCTACAGGCAATATATTAATGCAGCTGAATATCAAAGACGCACCTAAAAGCCTCTCTCCTTCAAAAAAACACTGATCCCGTCTGAAATGTTGTAGCTTATTTTTAACTTTGGTGTGTGTGTCAGTTATTTGAAAGACTTGACTTACTCTCTAAAATGTTCTTTAAGTGTAAGCCAGATGTTTTCATGTGTACAGCTCTGTGTGTCAGTATTTGCTATGATGAGTTTTTAAGAGTGTAGCCTTAGCAGATCTTGTAAAGTTGTGGGCAGAATGGCTCCTGGGCTCTCTCCACCCATTATTTAACCTGAAATATGTGTTAACCTCGTCATATTTTCTTAATATTATGATGTGTTAGGTTTAATGAAGCCAGATAAGGAAATATATCCTGGATATGTTGAACTTGCTTTTTTAGGGCAGGGCAGTTAAAGTACTTGTAGTCTGTTTCTTACAGAGTTAGCATTGGTTCATTAGTACTTTACCTGAACCTGCCAAACACAACGACTGACACGACTTTCATATGTTTGAGTTTCTGTGCAGCTGTCAGGAGAAAGTTGTCTCAGCACAAACACTGGAAACAGGAAGACCAACTTTCGCTTTGTTGGTGCTTTGTTGTGCAACTTTCTGCCAGAAGGTTTGTCTCATGATGTCAAACCTTTAATCATGCACAGTTATAATTCATAGTAATAACTCAGGAATACAAATGTTTGTCACTGGTGGATTTTTGTTGAAACCCTCAGAGTCCTGCTGACAGACAGAAACCCAGGCTTTACGAGAGCCAGCTGAGCTGGCTGATGACACAACAGTTGTGCAGCAAAGGCAGTCCGTGATCAGCCCAGACCGAAGCAGCGGGAGGGCACGGCCAGCTCATTACATTGCATACTCTTCTCTCTCAGCGATCAGATATGACGCAGTGAGGCACAGCTGCTCCACATCACACATTTCCCTGCTGCTTTTCCCTGTTTCACACACGCAGCACAGGATAAGAATAGAGAGCGATATTTACGGTCGAGGGTGACGCCGGTCTCTGGCTTGTGATCTTTGCTCGACACCTGCCAGATGTCGAAGGCCTCCTTGGGCGTGTCGGGCAGGAGGCGGAACATCACGATGATGGTGTA
This sequence comes from Benitochromis conjunctus, assembly GCA_015052645.1. NCBI lineage: Eukaryota > Metazoa > Chordata > Actinopteri > Cichliformes > Cichlidae > Benitochromis > Benitochromis conjunctus. Next base: position 23,195 of record VOQK01000889.1, on the reverse strand, counting down.
GGCATGAGGAAGACCAACAGGGTGGATGTCTCTGAAAAAGAAACACAGCGTGTTAGACTTGAGAGGTGTCCAGACAGAGCGAGGACAGGTTAAACACAGCGTAAAGCTGAAACAGAACTCTGGTCTTGGGTTAAAGGATTTATAGAAAAGCTTCACAGAGGCTGTAACACGCTAGCTAACATGATTTGAAACACAAGGACTGTTTTTAATACTTTGCAGTCAGTGACTGCCTGAGGTCTAAAACCCATGAACATCACAAAATGCTGCGTTTCCTCCCTCTACATTCACGCCCAGGCCTTTCCTGCATCTGCCTTCAGTTGCTGCCTGTTTGTGGGTCTCTCTGCATTCAATTTTGTCTTCAGTAACCAAAAGCTGCTCTATTAGGTTGAGACCAGGTGACTCAATTCTCCAGTTATTTTTGAGCCTATTTTTGAGTGAGGAACCATCTAAAACCTGTCTTTCAATCACGTCTTTGTTCTCAGATTAAAAATCTACAGACACAATCAGTGTGCTATTTCCAAGTAATTATAGACACAACTGTAAAAATAACATGTTGTCTGTTAGCAGTGATTTTAATCATTTTCCCTCCACTGGCTCTTCTTCCTCTCCTTTTCACATCACTGCAGGATGTTTCTCATTTGTCCCAGTGATGTCACTACACATTTTGTTAAGCCAGATTTGGTAAACAGTCAAAACCCAAGCTGTTTTCCATCTCGCTGCTGTTGCATGTGATATTCTGGGTATGGGACGCCAGTGCTGGGTGGTGGCCAGTTTTAACAGTCTAGTTTGTGGTTGCGTCTGCACTCGGTGGCCTGATGGAGGCTCACAGTGTGAAACAGCTTCAGAAAGAAGTGAAAAGCCGTTTTATGGGCAGTCTGTTCTCCATCATGACCTGCAGTTCAGTCTGACCCCACAGCTGAGCTCAAACAGTTTGAATGCAGCTGCTTGTTTTCGTCCCGTTGGAGACGAGAACAACCTGGAAGCATTCGAGAGACAGCAAATCTGGAGAAACTCTGGGAAGCTCCAGCAGAAACTAAATCAGGCCATGTCACAGAAAACCTGTGAAACTCGCATTTTTGAAAGGAAAGATTCAGATTAAAGTGCACATTAAAAACGCAAACACATCCTGACCAGTCAGCACTGCTATGGACACTCTGCTGATCCCAGCACTGCGCAGACAGAGCGGTAGACTATGTAGGAAGTTCAATACAGCCAGGCCGTCTTTGTATTCGCTGGTTTCCAGTCAGATGTAACAGGTATTCTGATGATGGTTATCAGCTTTCTTGTTACGGTGGGCTTTCTACTTCAGGCTCCGGGTGTACTCACAATCCGAGCGATCCAGGGAGTCACTGAGGCAGACCCAAGCCAGCCAAGAGAGACAGTATAATCACTCCAGCGTATCCTGGGTCTGCCTGGGACTTCTTCTGGGGGGATATGTTTGAAATTCCTCACCTAGGAGGCACCGGTATCAACTGGTAAATGGACAGCTTTTCTTTGCCCTCAGCTCTCTCTCTCTCCCCGCCACAGCACATTGTTCAACACACAGATGCTGCTTCAGTCCGTCTGTCAACCTCCCAATCCGCTCTGCCGTCACTCGTCAACGAGACCCCGAGATATTTAAACAACAACTCATGCCTGACCTAGAGTGAGAACTCCATCGTCGGAGGTGCTGATTCTCATATCAGCTGCTTCACACTTGACTGCAAACCACTCTATTTCATCACCTAATGAGGCCAAAAGTACAACATCATCTGCAAAGAACAGAGACGAGATTGCGATGAAAGCAGAAACCCTCTGCCACCTGTCTCTGCCTAGAAATTCTATCCATAAAAGTTATGGACAGAATCGTGACAAAGAGCAGTGCTGGCAGAGACCAACTCTCACTGGGAACGGGTCTGATTTATTACCGGCAAAGCAAACTAAGCTCTCGCTACAGTTGTACACATGGCTCATAGCCACAGGTCGGTCACCCCATACTCCCGAAGTGCCCACCACAGGATGCCCTGACAGACGCGGTCGAATGCCTTTTCCAAGTCCACAAAACACATCCAGGCTCTTGGGCATACTCCCACACACTCTCACACAAGTTTGAGAAGATAGAGACCTGGTCCAACGTTCCACAACCAGGACGAAAACCACTGATCCTCCTGAATCTGACGTTCAACTAACAGGCCGACTGTCCTCCCCAGCACCCTGGTATAGACCTCAAAGTATTTGTTAAAAGAGAAGGTGCTTAAATTAAAATGAGTGACAAAACCTCAGTAGAGACATTCAGACTGTAAAGAGTAAAGGTAAATGAGGAGTGATGCAAAACATGTGGGCACACTCAGTCCGTGACCTGTGAGACTCACGTGGTGGGTTGAGTCAGGAAGGCGTTCTTATGAAGTCTGTATGCTGTGTAGCTGTTGAAGGAGCCGGGCTCCATGGAGACGCCTTTGATGTAACTGTAGGTCTTCTCCGTCAGGTTGAATGCCTCCAGCATCCTGAAGCCTGAAACAACCAATCAGGAGCTTCCCTTTAACTGCGAGATCATCCAGAAGAACAGTGAATAAGTCATGAATTTCTCTATAGTTTGTATTTACCAGGTGAAGTAAATCCATTCACAAAAATCAAGGGGCACGCTGTGGACCAAAGCACACAGAAATCAATTAACCGAAAGACGCGTTAAAACAACACTGGGTCTTTTTTTTTTTGTTCCAAACTAACAGGAAGTTGCAGTTTCGCAGATGAAGGTGATCAGGTTTTCTTTGATGGTGTTGAAAGCGTCAAAGTCGTCCACGACGAAGACGTGTCTCTCGCTGGGTTTGCTGCCAATCTCCTGCAGCTCGATGAAATCCACGTCAGCGACACCGATGGCGAAGACGCTGTAACCTGAGGACGGCACAAACCAAGGCAGTCAGAACACAAACAGACTGTTGGCTTATCGCCTCCATTTATTCTTCCAGTAAGAGTCTAAAGAGGTAAAAACATCCAAAAATGGATACGAAACATTATTGAAAATTCTATCCAGAGCAGTTTCATTAATTCTGATGAGAACCAGCTGCTTCTGTTTGGTCTGTCAACAGTCTGTTTACAGCTGTTTGTAACAGAGCTCATCCGGGACACACTCACATGAAGATACTGTAGTAAATTCTGGTGATACGTGTTTGTGTGACATCTACCTGCGTGCTGGAGCCTGGCGGCGTTCTTCTTCACCTCATCCTGAGAGCGTCCATCAGTGATGGCTACCACCACCTTGGGGACATTTCTCCTCATCCCGTTTTCCAGAGAGAAGGCCTTTTCATAAGTGTGTTTCAGCGCCTCTCCTGCTCAGAGGAAAACTGTGTCAGATCAGCAGCTGCGTGATTGGATCTGCACACGTGGCCTCTAGCATGAGTCAAACCTGTTTTGGTGTTTCCTCCTCGGTAACGAATGTAAGGAAGCGCGGCCATGGCGATGCCTTTGTCCTGGTAAGCATTCAGCTTGAACTCGGTCTTAGCGTTGTCGCTGTACTGCACAAACGACACCTGCGTGGAAAAATCACAAACTTATCATCCTCTCTGTCACATCAACTCTCCTTCACTCCATCCATGAACTTCCTCGGTGGTGTTCAACATTAAAGTTCCTGTGTCCAGTATATCCACTATCCCTCCTCTGCACACGTCCAAATGTCTCAGCCTCATCTCTCTTTGACTTGCTGGTTTAATAAAGGTTAACAGACACATTTTGGAGACAAACTCTTGAGATTAAGATGTTTTTCATTGGTGGGACAAACCAAAACTCCAGGACAAAACATCTTAC
>VOQK01000888.1:0-16580 GCA_015052645.1 Benitochromis conjunctus | reverse complement strand
GTCCCCCAGCAGCCACGGAACAGAAGCCATAGGGGGCCGTAGTGACGTGCCCGCAGGTTCCGCCAGCAGCCAGCCGCGCCAGGACAGGCCGGGCCCAGGCCCAGTTGCCAGAGGCATGAGGGCCCCCACCCCCGGGAAGGGGCCCGACCGAGCCACGGGCGCCAGGCCCCGCCAAGCAGCCACCGGGAGTGAGCAGGTACATACCCGGGTACCCAGCCCCGGACAACGAGAACCACCGACGCACCGACGTCAGAGGGCATCAGCCACAGGCAGGAAGTGTGGTGAGGGGAGACAGGTCTCCACGCCTTGGAGGGCCTGAGATGTTCTAGAGAGGCGGAGTCCGAGGCCCAACCTGACACGTAGACACAGACAAGCTGGCACACACAGATACAAACGTGCATTCCCACCCTCATGCACACAACCCCAAACACTCGGCACTCACCCAACATAGAGACAAACATAAATGAACACCGTACAACCAGTCACACTCCCCAAACATGCTCTACATCCCGGGTCCAGGTACCCTCTCCCCTAAGGAGGGAAACCGTACCTAGACCCAGATGTTGCCCCCCTCCCTGTGAATTGGTCTAGTCTTAGAATTAAAAAAGACAGCTGATGATAATAAAGTATACACACTAGGTGTGAAAATAGTTTTGCTCTTTTTCGATGCCAATATTAAAAATTCATGAAACCAAAGTTTTCAGCAGCCCATAAAAGTGAAATAATATTAAAAAAAATCTAATGTGGAAGAATGAAGGGCAGCAGAAGGCAAGAGGCAGAAAGAGAAATAAAATGAGGAAGCAGCTAATCCTTTATCAAAGTTCTCATCTGTGGAGGGAAGAAATGGTGATAGTGAGTGTTGAGTATGTAGACAAGTGGTGCTCCCTGCTATGAATAACAAGCAGGTGATCCAGCCACATCTGCAGCACACTGTAGGAAAAATAATACCAAGGTCACAAGTAAGTGGCTGGTCTTAAATAATAACCTGTCTATTTAAGTAGCCTGCAGTTTAGTAGATAAAGTGTGCTACTCAGAAATGCTTCAGGAGTTAAAAAAAATAATAGAATTGCTACTCAAAAAGTGAGAAATATCCAGCTGGCGCTTGTGATATGATTTTGTCTACTCTGGAGAAAAGTTGCTTGTTAGTTTTTTCATGTCCAGAAGGCTTCAAGTGAAGAGGAGCACTACAAATACATGAGTGAATTAGTTTATCAGGTGAACCTGCCAAGTAGGAACATAATCTCTCTCTGATAACAACATGTCCTGGATGGTTGCTTTGATTTGAGAATTGACCTTTTCCCCGCAGTTTCAACAGAGCAGCACATTCTGCTGTCAGTTAAAAAGCTCCAAAGTGGCACTTTTCTTGGATCACAGGCCTCGGTGATGGGCAGAAACCAATGTTTATAGAAGTAGACTTGTTTAGGATTCAACACTTGTCGTAGGTTCATTTTCAAGTGGGATGTGCCTTTGAGTTTCAGACTTGATAAATTGTAGTGATTTCACTTTTTTTCTAATACAGAACAGGATTTTCACAGGGTTTTTTTTTTACACAGTTTTATGAAAACTAAGCAGAATGTTCAGGAGGTACTGGAAGGTTCAGGGCTAATGACTCAGCAGACTGGTAGTTAACAGAGGAGGTGCAAATTTGCTGGTGCCACAAAAGGAGCACTAGGTTTATAGACAGGGTTGAATCCCCCCATCATCCTGGGCCAAGAGGCTGAAGGGGGGAGAAGGAGACGCTGGCAGTGGTAATAAACTTTTAAAGAAAGCTTTCACACAAAAAGGATGGAACCCATTTTGAAACCCTTTTCCCCAGTAACCAGCAGTGGGTTAACCAAGCTGCAGTTGAACTAACACTGCAAATAGTGGATGCATTGTGGAGCTAAAGAATTTATGAAATATGTGGTGCAAACCATGGCAAAGTGCAGTGAAATACAAAAAAAAATGGACTTTTGTGTCTCACACTGGGCACTGAGCGGACACGATGTACAGAATGATCCGACAATATACTGCAGCTTGAAATGATTGCTGTTGCAAAATGCTGCAAGAGCAAGCTTTGATCTTGCAGCATTACAACACCAACTCCATCTTCCCTCCTCTGTGCTCCCAACATCCACTGCTGCCTGTTAATATTCTCAGCCGCTCCTCCTTTATCTCACCCCTCTCCCACTCATTCTTCTGCCTCTATCTATCCTCCCATTTCTCCACCATTTTCACCTTAATCTTCATATTTTCTCACCCATTCATCTTTCCTTACTATTACATCTTCTCTTTATCACCTCCTTTTACTCCTCCTCCTCATCTTTCCTTAGACAAGTGATCACAAAGCCATGCGTGCACCCTGGGATATAGAAGGAGGAAGGAAGAGAAGTCTAGTCTCGCCTATGAGACAGAGAGAGATGATGAGAGAATCAGGTGCTATGTCTGGATGACCTAATGAATAAGTAAAGCTTTAGTCTTAAAATGTGAAAAAAGGAGAAAAAAAAGAAGAAAAAAGTTCTCGCTAATGTGAATGAAAAAACAAATTGATAGCTGGGTTTGTTTTCAACAGCTTAAAGAGCACAAGAAGCAATAATGGAGATCTCAGGGTGTGTTTCTGATTTACCACTTCAATATAATGTCTGCCCCAGAGGCCAACGAAGCAACGTTTCTAGGAACAGATAGAAATTTACTGCATTCACGGATGGATTGTCAACTGACACCCCGAGCTCTCCCCGATGCAGCTGTAGATTTAGCAAAAAAGAAAAAAGAAAAAAGAAAGATAGTGTAACTTATGCCATTTCTCAAAGACCATAATCCAAAGTGCTTTTCAATATAAGGGGTAGGTGGGGATCCTGTGGGAATTAAACCCCCGATCCTGTAAACCAGCAAGCAGTTTGGATTTCTCAAAATGAAAACCACCTTTCTCACACCCCCTCCAGGCTTGCTCTGTTTGTTTTAAAGGGCAACAAGAAACACAGGGGCTGATTGGGGTCATTATGATGAGGTCAGCACATTTGTGCTTAGAAAGGTTTTGCAGAGCAGTAAAGCAAAGGTTACTGAAACATTTCAGATAAAAGACGACAAACTCTGTGGACATTTCTTTGCTGCAACTTTAACAATAGCTTGTTGTAATTCAAGTAGCTCTGCAGCTCACTAAATACCACTCTTTGTCTTGTTTGCTTCTCCAAAGAAATACATGACTGTACTGTAACTTGTAACTAAGCTGATATATCTTAATTGAATGATCCTTAATACATGGAGACGTCCCCTTGGACAGAGTACAGTCAGGTGTTTCCTCATTTCTCTTTGGGCTAAGCTAAAGTAATTTAACTGATAGTTGACAATTGTGTGTAGATATAACTGTGGCAAAAGGTTCACAATTCCAAGAAAGAGGAAGAGTAGCAAGGTTTTCCTTGCCTGATCTGCAGCAAGTACGCTGCTTACTTACATTCATCCACCTCTCTTACATTTATGTGGTTTGACACTTTAAGCTGCACTGGACACTGAAAGTGATCAGGTCATGGGTTTCACTGCTGCTACTGGACTAGTGTGCCCTTGTGTCTCATCAGGCATTTCACTACCCGCTGCTGCGGTGGACACAATGCCTCATTGGTTCCACAAATGTGTGCAGAAATGAGATTGTGTGTGAAGCCAATGGCAGCATCGACAGCAAGGTGTGTGTGCTGGTCACTTTGAGTTTGCAGACAGTGGCTTCATGTACAGTAACAGAGAATACTGTTTTATTTTGATACCAAAGACCTTTTTCATAGATTATCAAAAATCAAATCAATGATTTGATCAATGGATCTTTATAGTAGAAGAAATTCTGCAATAGTGCAAACTTTGATTTAGTATTAAGAAAGTGCACAGCCTTTAAAAAGGTACTTTACTGTCTTTGCCCTTTGAGTCCTCTCTTTAGCTTTTCCATGCCATCCATCATTTGCTGAGGTCACCGCAACGTTTAAACTGAAATATTCTCGACGTTGTTAAAACTAATCATTAGGGGGAAAAAAATCAACTGGCTTCGGTGGAGATATAACGGAGGGGGGAAAAATCTTCTTTTTTGAAGAAAGTGGGCAACCCCCTAATTATCACTAAAACCCAGAAAGTTCCACATGGCTTTGTGGCCACGTGACGATGAGATAGCTCTCTGCTCACAATGAGACCAAATCATCAAAAAAAACAGTGAGTCATTTTCGCCGATAAAAACTGAGGGCTTTGTAAACGATACGACCCTTTCAAATGGAGGGTTTTGAATGTGCAGGTCCCTGAAACCCTAGACCCCAGGCCACTTGGTTTTTGTGGTGCGTGTCAGTAATTCCTCTGCCCAACAGGGAGAAAGTGATATTTTGCAGCCGCAGGGGAATTGCCCCATCACCGCAAACCTCATCTTACTACCCTTATATACTGAGGATTTTCCAAGAAGGGGTTGGGGTTGGAGGGGGAAACAATTCAGTTATATTGAATGAAAAAAAATCTTTCTCTTTCTTTTAATTTCCAAAAGACAGATCGGTTTATAAAGACAGAGAGGGAACACAGCCAGCTGGTGCACGTGCACACATGCAGCCACACACTTTAGAAGGTAGAGCTCTAATTCTGATCTACGGCCACATTGTTCTTTTCCAGTAGGGTCAGTGGCCCTAAAGAGGAACTGGATCCTCGCTGAAGGCAACATCTGGTAGGATGGGCTTTAACCTTGGATGCTCTTCGCTTCCTGTCTACCCAATACGTAAAACAATACGTCTGGAATCATCAATTCCAGAGATGATATTATGACTTTCACGGCTTCGTCTCCTTCAGTTACCCTCCTATTAATACTGATACATCTTCAGTTTGCACCCTTATTCTGATATCATTTTATTTTACAGAAATACTATGGACCCAATACAACTAACTGTTTGGTCTCTCCAACGTAGAGGTCTGAGCATTCCTCGCTACACTGTACAGCATACACTATGTTTGTGTTTTGGAGTACAGTGTGTCAGCTGCAAGCATCACATCTGTAAACAATTCCGTGTTAAGTGGATCAATAAATGATAATGTTACCCTGTTATTTTAAACAGCCAAACCAGCTCATACATCGCATTTACTCGGGAAATCCTCACAAACACTTCACACGAAAGACTCGGTGCCATGAGCGTCAGTCTAGATTTGTGTCAGCATCAGCCTGTGGGGCATTAGGTATGTTACATCAGTGTGAGAAAACCATTCAGCCTGTCTTAACATTCTGGATAAGACTGCACCTCCACTCACACTGCGCCACATACCTCAGCATGCCGTCAGACATTCACACTGTCAGGAATGTGCGTCACCTCCAGCTTCAACAATACCTAACTAGAGGTGAATGTACTTGCTAGAGCTTGATGACCTTAGATTGCTCAAGTAAACACCGAGTGACCTTCAGTAAACAAAGCCAGTTATTTTTATGAACACAAGACCTGTCAGCAAGCATCCTTTAAGAGACCCTGTCACACTGCAAACAAATGCATGAGATCAGCTCCCAAAGTGTGTCTTTAACTATTGAGGGAAAAACATGGAAATGAATTAGAATACAATAAATGTGTTTTACCAGCTAATCAGACACCTAAAAAAGGTTAATGCACATAAACAGTTTTTCCCAGTGTGTGTGATGTCTGCTTTTTATTGTCCACTCTATTCCTAACAAATAACTGGCAATTCTTTGTTGGAGAAACAAATACATTTTGTCTAAAAATCAATGGCCCTGCTAGCAGGCCATCGTCACAGGTCGACACTCAAACTATTAGCTAAACAAGTAGTAATCCAAAGCTAGGCCTGAAAAAGTACCTTTACCTGATCTGAAGGACGGCCAGCATGTCGGAAGGTTGTGCAACAATGGAGTGCATCAAAAGTCGATATGGTCAATTACTTCTGAAAACCCTACAGACTAAGGTGAAAGGCGAGCTTGTGACTGAAACAGGGGCATAGTGTTGTTTTAGAGGCTACCATAAAAAGTGACTTACAGCAAGTATCATGGTGCTAATATTAGTCATAAGATCAGACACATAGTGTGCAGAAACAGAGATGCTGAAAATTCTACATTTATTGGTTGATTTCAAGTTCTTGCTCTTCATTTGTTTCGCTCTCTTGTTGTACAGAAACACAGAAACACCATAGTATATGTGCAAGGAGCTCAAGAGACTGTTGATCGATTTAGTGTTGTGTATTAATGTCCAAATTAGGTTTTCAAAGTGAGTTTTTCTTGTTTGCTTTGGTACAAAAATGCATTATTTTGAAACAAAAGCACATTACCTGTAGACCATTTGATGTGTACCATCTGTAACAGTTTGCTCCACTGGACATTTGCAGTGTGCTATAGTCCTCCCTAACTTTTAGGCGATTTTCAGTTGTGTACTAGAAATCTTTCTGGCTGTAAAAACACTTCTCACCGCAGGTATTTCAGCTTTTGCCAGAAGTTCACACCACCAGCTGGCCTGTTGGAGTATAGGCACACTGGGATGGTGCTTCCTCAGAGAAAGACAAACATGTCTATGTATGAGAGTCTGCAAACAAGCCTCTGTGACTGTCTGTAAACTCAATTAGCATGGCATGAAAGACGAATGGCGTGTCTGTGTAATTGTCAAAAGGAATTATGTGCTGAGAACAAGCTGGAGAAATTTCATCTTTGCAAAAGCAACGCTGTCAAACAAATTATGGTTCAACAATAGTCATCCCCCTTTTCTCCTTTCTATGCATATTGAACAAAGCAGAGACAAGGATAAGCATGTTTGTTACACATCATTAACCACTGTATCATATCACATTGCTACTAATACTCTGAGACTAATCTCCTTTCCCCCAATGTCACTGATAAGCTCCCTCTATCTCTTGACTCCTAAGTAAAATCAAATGTACTGTGTGCCTTGAATCCCCACTCATTAGGATATCAAAGTCTTAACAAAGAACACTTATCTTCCTAACCAGACCCAGCTAATTGAATCCAGAGCTAGATAGAAATCTAGTGTGTGTGTCAGTGGATTAGTAGAGCCTGTCACCACGGTAACCCATAAGAAGGAGGAGCACTGAAGTTGCTTGCTGGGTTTGTTTCTTGCAAATGACACTGCAGAGCATTCTCACTCAATATCCGCCTGATAACGTGATCTTCCTGAGTCGAGTGAATCTGCGCTGCGATCCTTCATGTCTCTCAATCTGTGTCAAGCAGGAAATGAGAGCAGATGTAAAACATGACTGTTCACTGACTTGAGACCTCGTTGTTTCCAGGCCATTGTCATCTGGCATATCTGATTAAAGCGAAAACTTTTAATTGGAAAAAATGGAGCTATCAATGGGTTCCTCATATCCTCTTTATTCTAGTCCTTCCACTGATATTGCAAACCAACCTCCCCTTCCTTTTTGTTTCTTCTTTCTATTTAGTCACTGTCCAGCGTGGATCAGTTGATGTGAAAGCAAAGCATCCGCCTCTCAGCGGCAATTTCTTGAAGCCTCAGCTTGCTGACGACCTTGAGATGTGGGGAGAGTAACTACGACACAAAGTCATGTGGCCTGCTGAGATCAAGACCTTGAACAATTGGCGTGTTGCGGTGAGACGCAACATGACCACTCTCAAAAACTTCTCGGCCCAAGAAGAACAGCGGTTTTGTCTGTTGTGTTGGCCTTAACTAACCTCAACACCAACATATAGTCTGTAGACTGTCAACAAGCTGTGCCATGAAGAGAGGTGTTGTATCCATGTCCTTATTCTTATTTGGTGATTGTCTGTGAAGGCTTTTTGTTTTTTTCCCCTTTCCTATTGGTGGTTCTTATTCAATCTGTAACCAACCTAACACAATGTATCTGTATTTCACAGAGATCAAAGTACAGTGGAAATGTAGAGAACATGTCAGGATCTTGTCAGAAATTGACAATTTAGATGGCACAAGAAACAATGAAGGCATGGCACAGTGAAGCATGTAGCAAAGAATATGCACATATGAGAATTTCAGAGCAATGTGGGAATATTTTGCACTTTAAACATGTTTTAAATAACTCCACAATTCATTGCAGTTTGATTCTGGATCCCTGACTGGTCAGACAAATCTACAAATCACAAAAACAACAGAGTTGATCAGTAATGCACTGATCTTTGCCATTCTCTCTTTTCCCAGCATTTCCTTTCTCATGAACTCTAACAGTGTCAACTCTTGCTTTTCCCTGGAGCATCTTTCACTTCTTCCTGTTTCTACTTTGTCTTGTGCAAAATAAGATTTTGCATGCTTACAGAAGGGGTTGCAACACAGGAACACATGCTGGACGAGGCAATCCCTCGCTGGATTTCATCTAAGTGCTAGCATGCGCTTGAAAGTGAATCTTGGGAACGTTCTTGCAAGCTGAATGTAGAGGTTTAGAGGGGGTGTGAAGGATTCGTAGAATTCCTGTTTAAAACAGTTTTTCTCTTTTCAAACATACAACAAAAGACAGCATTTTTTTGTTTACAATTTAGCTCGCATGTGCAGCCATGACAAGCGTGCACTGAGTGCTTTGAGCGATTCCTCGTTGAATACTATCTCCAATCAGCTGACATGCTGAGCCACCAGGTGCAACAAAAAGTAGGCAACAATTTTCTCTGTACTGATCTGGATATAAGCAAGATAAATGAAAAGGCTGTGGAGGTGATTTCAAATTTTGAAGTGAGCCGGGTGGAGCTGGAGTACTTCCAAACAGGTGCTGCTGAGCTGTTGTCCCAACAGGAGGCTGTAGGAAAGATAGACAGTGTGTGTGTGTGTGTGCGTGTGCGTGTGCGTGTGCGTGTGCGTGCGTGCGTGCGTGTGTGTGTGTGTGTGTGGTGGGTGCTGGAAGGAGGTTTTTATGGTTATTGTATTATCTTATCCTCCTGGGAACTGGTCCTGATCTGCCGCTTCCTGCTTTGGGGGAAGAGATGGTCCAGAATTGGAGAGATAATGTTGTCTAGCCAAAATGACTGTGTGTTACTTTGTGCTTTTAGATGAGAAAGAAAACAGTACTGGACTGTGGCGGATTTTTCCCCTCGTTTCTCTTCATTTCATGTAATCTACACATGCTTTATGAGCTGCTACTGTGAAAGAGCAATGTCATGCAACTACAATTCATATCTGGAGTCATAGTGGGACACTGCAGGTATACATGCAAATGATATTTGTGTTGTTTTTTTTAAATAGAACACTGCATTTCAATACATTTTACAATTTTTCCTATTAATACAGACAATGGCAATTCATATAACACCACAGTAAATAATGAAGAGATATAATAGATATAAAATACATATGAAGTTGATTGTGGATATTTTGGTCGCAAACCAAAATACTGGAGAAGTGTTTTCACCTACTGATGGCACACGATGAATATATCAAGGTAGCAAAGTATTAACCTGCTATTGACTCGGAAAGTTAAGAAACCAACAAAGTCAGCAGGACACTTCCTCTGGGCATCATTAATGTTCACACAGAACTTCACTGAACGATATCTAATAGTTTCGAATGAAGCTGGATCCAAATGCCAGATGGACCGACATACCAACACTACAAGCATTTAGCTTAAGTTTCATTCCCTCAGGGTTTCTGCATCTTTTCATTTTGACATGCCAAGTTTTTCTCAAAGTCAGTAAAAACCTTTTACAATATTTGTTCTGTTATTTAATTTTCTGGTGAATTTTTTAAATGCACAATTTGAATCTGAAAGTAAATCAAAGGATGAGAGAATACTTAGCAGTGTGGCAAAAAATAAGATTGCCACAGTGCGTGTTGGCAGAGGTTAATGTGGACAAGAAAGACACATGCTCAAACACACACACACACAGACACATACACACACTTCAAAGCTAGGAGGGAGGTCATGCAGTGATGTAGTCCGGGGTGTCTGAAACACAGTGACAGGTATGGATGGGGGTTGTATCAAGTGTGCAGGTGGGATTCTGAGGAACCCAACCCAGCCAGAGAAGGAGACTTCAGAGAAGGCTTCAAGAAGAATGTCAACATCGACAGCTTCCCAGTAACACACACACACACACACACGCACAGACATGTGATAAACACAAATGTTACGCATGCCTTTGAGATTTAACAGGGTTCTTTTGCTGCCATCACAGTCAAACACTAACAATAACTATAAGTGCTGGGATTGTCTTTGTGGTGCATGTTATTTGGTGTGCTAGGACACTCACACACGCGAGCACGCACACACGCGCACACACACACACGCCCACAATAAATCTAGGTGACATGGTTGTCTTGGTGGAATATCTTATTTCACCTGTTAGCGCACACACAGCTTCAACTGTTCTGTTTGCCTTTATGGCATATCTTATTTCATCTGCTAGCACATACAGAGACACACACACAAACATGCACACACCAAGCAATGTCTTAGAGGCGTATGGTAGTATTTCATCTACAACCATAATGCCCAAGCACACATATATAGTCCAGAAGCAATGTCAGTCTTTGAGATACACCTCAAAAGAACAAAAAAAGAAGTGTTTTGTGGGAGTCTGGGGTTTAGAATGGCAGCCTGTAATCTCAGCTAGCATCACAGTCGCTTCAAACTGACACTAGACAAGTCTGTTAGAAGAAGCAGCGCTCAGACTGAAACTCCAGAGGAAAGATATTCAGTAACACTATACTGCAAATGCACCTACATACAGGTAAACACACGATAACTATAAAGTAGTGGAAAAGCTGTCCCAGTTTCCTTTTAGGTTTGTAAGCTTTACCTTAAAAATATATTCAGATTTTCTAAAAGTTGCAAAACATCTGGAGTTAAAATAGACCCAGCCACACAGTGTGTGTCGCAAATCTCCTAAACACACTCTAAATCCAAACATAAGACCAGAAAGTGAATTTGCCTTCTGCATTTATCATAGCTGAATGCACTGGCTGCAGAGCAACAGCAGTAAACTTTTCTCCCCTCCTGTCCTCCTGCGCTGATAAGGGAGCGATTAGGAGGTTATCTTTCAGCCAGATCTAACTTGGACACTGCTCACTTCTAGATGCGTCTGTTACGTGTGAGTCCAGACAGACCTCAGACGAGGTCTTCCTGACACTCGAGTTATTCCTGTCGTTTCCTGCTGGGAAGGGCCTCCACCTTGCAACATCAAAGAAGAGCAAAGCTCCTGCATCGCCTTGGGAAAGTCACTGAAGCTAATCCTCCAGCCTCCAGACGCACGCGTGATAAAACTTAGATACAGACTGATACTGAAAGACACACAACCAGTTCCACATTACCAGCATTTCTTTATTGTTCAGAGGCGTTAATAGCAGAGGAAGGTAACAGGGTGATGCAGCAGCACAATCAGCAGCAGCGACCCAAAAAGTTTTACAGTAGTTGGTTTCGGGAAAGCTTTTTGCTCATCTGTAATAAACAAGTTTTAGAAATAAGCCCTTAAGACATGCTGTGTTACAAAATACTGATGGGCCCAGACACAGGAAAATTCTGTGTGTGTGTGTGTGTGATTCAATGAGATTCAATCTTAAATACTAAGTTGCAATATGAGCAGCTAAAAGTAACACAGACATATTCGTCTATAATCACTGAAAAATCACATCAAGTGGAACTGCTGAAGAAAAACACAAGCGGTAATAAAGGAAAAAGGAGAGAGAAGCAAAGAAAGTGCCGTTTTCATTAGAGCAACAAGCAGAGGAGGATATAAGAGACAAGAGTGCAATTTCAACAGAAAGAAAAACATGAAAGCACTACATTAAACAGCAGACTTCGCCGGCCATGCAGTAACTTAGAACAAAATAGGCTGCTATTACCATGATGAAATGCTGAGCTTGTGAATCCCATAAGCATGTGCAAATATCAAACCACCAAACTGCACAGATATTGAGAAGGGGGAAAAATGAGCTTAATTATACATTTTATCCCTCACTGAGACAGTTTTAGGGAGTGTTTTGTTGCCACAGCCTTGCTGGCCAGAATAAAGCCCGTGTCTTAGCTACTCCTGCATCTTGACACTGCGGGTCAGTATTTGTTTAATGATATAAACCAAAAGCAATAAAGCTGCAAAGCCTATACAAAACTCCTCGAATTTTAATACATTACCTGAACCCAAACAGAGGAGTGACACAGAAGACAGAGAAAGCTCTAAAAGCAATCAGTGACCTGCATTTTAATCGGTCCATTAACGCTCTTATTTTCCACTAACGGGGAATAGAGCTTCTGTTCATTCTTTCACCTTTTCCCCATCACCATCAAGCTCAGCCTCACGGTTGATGAATATTTTCTTTCCCTTCAGGATTAGGGGGCAATTTCTGACAACCTGGATCACATTTCTGTAGATGCAGATGGCCACAGTGTCATTGTCTGACTGCTTGTGTTCCTTGCTCCATCTTTTTAGCGATGTTGTGATCTATTCAATGAACATGGCCAGTGAAATATAACTATTAATAGACATATAGGCCATATTTTATTAAAGCAGAAATATCCCATTTAAAGTCAGATAAGGTCGACTTCTTCATTTTCACATTACAGCCTTGTGTGTGAGTATTACGCTGTTGTTAGAATGGATGGATAATCCTTTCTGTATGACAGCTACTTGTTCTCTGTTTGGTTTTGTTATCTTATGATTGTATACCATTTTTTCACTTTAAGCTTTTACTAAAGAAGAAAAAACCCTCTGCAATCTACACTTGGTTATTGAGAAGTGAACTGAGCCGTGAAGTGGACCAGCTCTAATCAGAGAGCCAAGCAAAAAGTTGATCTCTATCCATGCAAAATAACTGCTAACTGGAAATCAAAGTCCTCTCTACATTCCCACTATAAAAACTGACCACTGAAACAATTATGACCGCATCTAAATTGGCCCCACTGCACCCTCCCTAAAAACACAATCCATCAAGAAATGTGAGAGAGAGCTGCGGTCTGCGTTTCCTCACTGCTTAATGAAATGCCTGGATACAGTCAAACAGCTCCAGCTACTCGAGGAAAAAAAACATCAGAATAGGCTATCAAACTGAGGTCACTTTGCTTTATGCAATCTCCCCACATTTGTGACGTTTCTTCACAGATGCCAAAACGTTTTCCAAAATATTTCAATTAAAACTGCACAAATCAATGCCCCTGTCTCCTGGCCCTCAGAAAAACTCCCTCTGCATTCTTGCACAGTCAGAGTCAGCAGATGTCCAAATATGTTTAACCTTATCAGCTTTATGATATGGACTCCAAAGTTTGTAATCACGGCTGTTGTCTGAGGTGCTCTCGATGTGCGATCTAAAAATACTAAACATAAAAATGTCCTTTAAACTAATAGCAACATAAGTTCCACGGATACTGATACATGGCATGCATCTGATGCAATACAACCAAGCAAGCAGGCACAGTGGTGACTACAATATAAGCAATGACAATGTGTTTAGCTGAAAAACAAATGTCTGTCATGATCACAATAATTGCCATAAAAGACAAAACAAATGAGAAGATAATTTGTTGACAGCTGGAAATTCAGAGGATCATTATGGCAACCTCATAGACGTGTGTATTACATATAACAAACAACTTATCCCATCACTAAAACCAGAAACAACAACATGATGGTGGAGCCAGTTGTGGAAAATGCTGACATGCTGGTGGTTACGGATGAAAGGTCTGGATCTTTGTTAGAAAGCTGCACATCCAAGCCGTCGAGTTCTCGTGAAGTATGCTTGTGTTAATGTGGTGCAAGTTACTTCTTAGCCACTGTAACTTTAGGATATTTGTTTGTTCAAAGTTTTTTGTTTTGCATTCAAAGCAACAATTTTTGCTTTTTTCTCTTGTATATGATCTCCATCTCTTACCCTTTGACCTCACGTCTTCTAAGACGCTCCCACCTATCTTTCTTTTTCTAGAAAAAGATTAGCATGTGCTCAAATATAAGAAAGCGAGGATTTCAGCAACGTCTACATATTGAACTTGGGTGTTTACAGCATGTGTTCAGTGGGACGACATGAAGCCAGTCCTGGGCAGACCACCTCTGCATCTCTCTCTCTCTCTCTCTCTCTCTTTGATAATCTCTCGCTCATTCTTTCAGCACTTCACTGTATCTGGTGAACATTTACAGCTTAAATGTTGTGTTGAGCTGAAGAAACCCAGCATGCTGCTAATGTTGTATGTAAAGCCTCAAAGTCAGTGTCTTGTCCACTTGTGAGTTACACCAGACTGTTGGAAATTCAGCCAGTGAATAATACAGTGGAAAAGCCCTCCGAGGAGGAAACTTTCTCCACCCTAACTTTCCTCTCGCATCCACACATGTAAAGGCAAAACAGCAGCATTATTTATGCCATGTCAAAAATTTACCACGCTGTGTAGTTTATTCAAGTTGGCCAATGTTCCTAATGGTGGTGTTGGTAAACAAAATCCTTACAGGTCCAAATGGCCATACAGAGACTCCAATTACACACCGTTAACTGAAAATATCCAGATTTCTTCTCAAAGTGAACGACACAAAACAGACGCTTCACTAATAACTAATGCACACTGGCAGGTAGCATTCAGATAACATGTGCAGTCTTTTAACAAGGCAGCACACGGAGGTCAGAGGCGACCAGCAGCTGATCAGTGCAAACAGCCTCATCAGATGACCTCGGCCTGTCAGCGTACAGATCTGGAAACCACCTCAGAGTTTTTTTTATGATGCTCTGAGCTTCCCAAGTTCCAGACATTTGGAAAAGCTTAGTGTTTGTGTCTCTGGCACGAGAGATAAATTCAAAAAACATTGGTGAAAAAGACAGGCCTTTTGAATTTTTGGTGATTTATAACAGCACAATGTTGCACCATAAAAAGTGCCTCTTGGGCCTTAATGTGTTTGCAGTGGGTCGTGAGGAAGATTGGACCAAAATCAGGATTTTTAGAAAGTTTTTATTCATCCGGGGGAAGACTGACTTAGCATGCACGCATTTTCAGTGGTGCTTCATACTCATAATGTTCCACGCTCTCACGTCTGGAAGCCCTCACCTGTTGGCTGCCGAGCTCCTGCAGCCAAGGACTTACAATAGACATCCAGTGAGTGCCTTGCTTAAGGGCACTTATGAAAACATAGGCAGAACTTTTTATTCAAGTTCTCCATCCCAGATTTAACCGCAGTGACTGTGTGACCCCTGGACTGCCGTCTTCTCAAAGTGTCAGTCACTCAGTGAAGGCACTAGCTGTGGAAAGTGTGTGCATATGCACGATGATAGTTGTGTGGTGGAAACTAAAGGTGGAGGGGAGGACAAGCACAGTCAGAAAGAGTGAAGAAAGAAAGAAGTTGGCTTTTTTGCACTCAAATTTCCAAGTTTAAAGCAAAATGGGTGTCTGCTGACTGGGGAAAAACGCCAACTCCTAACTGCCTTAGGGTGAGTGCGACTCAAAGCCTGCAAAGAGTATTGATACAAGAAAACGTGCAAAGAGGCCGCTTTGCTGAGAGGCCTCCGTGCAATTTTTCCCATGAGGACAGATGGTGGGTTGCTGCTAAAAAAAAATAAAAATAACCAAAAAACACCCTAACTGGAAAAGGATTGTGCAGCCCTGACGTAAGAGGGGCATAATTCCACATGTCACAGAGCATCAATAAATATGTTCAAATATTTAAACAGATTTCCCTATAATTACACCCCTACTGACCCTTGGATGCGATACTGCCTCTGGGCCGACCACTTCAGGCTCGTGTTGAAACAACCGCAAATTAATTCCTCACGTTAGGCGTCCAAGTTTGCCTGAGATGGTATAATGCTGTGTACCACTTGACATGGATGGCAGCACTCACTGGCTAGGCTACTACTTCCAAGGCAAACATACTTCTACACATTGCGGCTAAAGCTCCAACCCAAAACATTAGCTGAAGTGTCTAATGCCGAGGACAGACAGAGTGCAGCCACTAAGTAAGCTGGTTGCTGTCTAAGCCTGGTGTTTGGGCTTGGCAGGTTTGAGGACAGTGGTGGAAAATGTACCCGTAATTCCCTCCTAACGTCCCCCACCTCCTTATATACCAAGTATCTGCTGACACAATGACTCATTCAGGCTAAAGTGTCTCTATTTAACCTTACCACTTTGTCTCCTGATGGGGAACTCTAATGCTAATAGTTAATAAGATTAAACATTAATTCTTTTTTCTTTCATCAAGATTTCCTCAGCTTTTCTGAAGCAATCGAAAATGGGCAACAACTCAGCCTGGGTGTGCAGTCAGCACTACAAGGATAATAAAATTCTGCTTCCATGTAAACTAGGTAATGTATTTTTCTTTACAAGGAGTAAAGAGGAAGGCCATGGTCTAACTTCAAGAATAGTGCAGTTGTAAACACCATGCTTCACTACACACACATTATTAAAATCATAATTTTGTCTCCCGTCACAGACTTGAGTCATACTCCTACTGATCCATTTGGAACAGTTACCCCTTTACAAGATCAAAAGACAAAGTGTGTGTGCGATCTACAGCCAGCTGCTTCAGTCAAACTTTGAATGTGTCAACTTCTTGGCAAGTCATGATCATTTTAATCATCAAATAATTTTAATGACACTTTTCCCCACAGACTAGTGCAGAATAATTGTAGCGCTGGTTGGGTATTAAAGGACTGATATAGACACAGTCTCGCAGGCAACCTGTCATGTGTTGTTATCTAGATAACTGAAATTTCAAGCCAGGGTTTGGG
>VOQK01000886.1:13039-37967 GCA_015052645.1 Benitochromis conjunctus | reverse complement strand
TATATAATCTGTTTAATATGAGCATGGAAGATATGGATAATATTATCAGTGAGCAAATTTGAACATTTAGGAATGTGTTTGCTCCTCGAGCACCAGGTGTACTCACCTGCAGGTCTGCATTAGAAAGCATGTCAACAAGGAGTTCAAATATTTTGGTGCAGTCCTGGCAAACATCTCCGGTCTGGATAAAAAACAAAATCACACGATGAACATAAATGATTACCCTAAATCAAGGTTTTTTGCAGTGTTGGGATCTCTGTGCATTCGATGCTGTGGGCACAGTTTATCTGGATTTAAAAGTAGGTGGTAAAACTTTAATAACTGTTTATAACTCTATATGTGACAGCAGACTTCTTCATTTTGAAGAAATGAAAATCTCACTTCTCAACACTGCGCCCTTACATTTGTCACATGTGCTTTTGCCCTCACTGTGATCAGTGCTAAAGTATCACACAGTCCTACAGTGGACTGTGTGATACTAAAACAGTTAAAACAGTTTTTGGGAAAAGTGTACAAAGCATGTTCATGATGCTGAGGGAAATAATGTTAGTTTCTTCCTTTTTACTTACTAACTACTACTAAATTTTAAATCAGGGACTTCAAACATCGAGGGCCACATACAGCCCTCTTTGATCATAAGTGGGCTGGACAAGTGAAGCTTCCCTTTCTGTGAGTTCAAAGATTACACATTAACTCCCTGAGATAAAGAAATTTCCACAGTTTGTCTCTGGTTTTCTACACGATAAAAAAATGCTGCTGCAGTAAATAAAAGTTAGCTTAAACTGTGAAAAACAAATGTGTACAATTATAGAAAGAATTCTGTAATTATAAAATGGCCAGTTTTTTGTTAACTTGCACTGTTTTTTTTTCTTCCTGTGCACGCATTGTAAAAATCATCATCTTTTTTTTGTCTTTTACTTATTTATTTTGGTGTACAATGAGTGGCCATGCAGGAGGTCTTTATCAGTAGGAAATGCTGTAAAACTCATGAAAAGATTTTCCAAAGCCATCCAGTGGACCGAATTGGAGTCCTTGCAGGGCTGATTCTGCCCCCCAGCACTTAGTTTTGACACCCCTGATTTAAATGTAAAACATGGTTTAATTATGAGAAATCACTTACTTTTAACTCTTCGGGAACGCTTTCCAAACCACCGCTGCTGTAAGTCAAGGCTGCAGGAGCAAATTTTCATTAATAACCTTCACTGTAATCGATCTCATCACTATACTTTATTTTGTTGTCTTACCACAGCCTTGGACAGCAATGGAGAAAAGCAGGGCAAACGTAAGCAGGGCCATCTTCTGTTAATCTCTGGAAGTCTTCCCTCTTGACATCTATGGGTGAACTGCAAGAGCTGCTTATATCTGCCCCACAGCTGTGGTCTCCACCAGTTAGATTTTTTTGAGGAAAAAAAAAATCACGCTTGAACTAATTTAAAAAGATCTCATTCAGCTTTGCGGAAGCTGTTTTTTTTGTCCCCCTCCCATTCTCAATATGGTAATGTTAGTCGAGTTTCATATTCACTTCCTTACACAAAGGTGCAAAAAAAAAAGTTATTATTTTATCTCTCAAGACATGTGTGGGCTTTTTTGTAAGTATGTGCTATATTTCCTCATGCACTACACTATCATATCCAGCTCTGCCTACTTTATCGCTTTTTCTTTAAAAACTATACCATTCACAGCGTAACTGTTTCAGATTTGAATCTCAGTTTGCATTTGACAAACATAATGAGGAGAAAGGATTCTCCTGCTTTAACTCGTTCCTTTTAGCTTCCCAGAATCTGTGCAATACCAGCAAATAATATAAAACACGCAGGAATTCGCCTGAAGCCTTGACCTAATGCTAAACAACAAGCTTTGATAACCACATATCTATGACTGCAGCTCATTGTTAAGTTTATTTTCACATTTAAAACTCTTGTGACATGCCACTCATGCTACTGCTTCCCGTGAACT
Organism: Benitochromis conjunctus; assembly: GCA_015052645.1. NCBI lineage: Eukaryota > Metazoa > Chordata > Actinopteri > Cichliformes > Cichlidae > Benitochromis > Benitochromis conjunctus. Next base: position 36,011 of record VOQK01000886.1, on the reverse strand, counting down.
GGAACAAATGAGAATAACTCGCTCATTACTGTCAGACAGAGAAGATGCTGGCATCTGAGCAACGGCACAAAATGTATTGTTAGACACAGAAAACCGGGGTAAATATAGAACGCAGTTTCTAAATGATGGTTTCATTTATTAAGAGAAAAAAACTAAACAAACCCACCTACCGGACCTACTGTTTGTAAAAATAAAAAAGTCACTGTGACTAATCGCATTTGTAGTTTCACTAAACACACCCAGGCCTGTTGAATCAAGAAATGACTTAACTGGAACCTGTCTGAGAAAAGTGAAGTAAAACATCTAAAAACAACACATCAAGTCTCAATTTAAAGAAACTCAGCCGTGAACAGCAGAGAAAGAAAGGCACTGATACTTTCTGTTTACGAAGCCATTTCTAATACTTTGGGACTCCTGTGGACCATGGTGGCAGCCATTATCTACAAACAGGTAAAACTTGGAGGAGTGCTGACCCTTCCCACAATTTGTCAATCTCCCATTCCAATATTAGTCCAAGAGCACATTGACAACTCACAAAAGAACCCAGAACAACATCTAAAGATCTACATGCCTCCCTTTCCTCTGTTAAGGTCAACAATAAAAAAAGAGACTGGGCAAAAATGACATCCATGGAAAAGAGGAAACCACTGCTGACCCAAAAAGATCACAGACTCGTCTCACATTTGTCAGCAAACATCTTGATGATCCCCCAGTCTTTTGTGGATTCGGGAGACAAAAGTTGAACTTTCTTGAAGGTTTGAGTCCCGTTACATCTGCATAAAACTAACACAGCATTTCATAAAAAGAGCATCACACCAACAGTCAAACATGGTGTGATGGTCTGGGGCTGCTTTGCTGCTTCAGTGGATGAATTGCTGTAATTTGTTGGAACTGTGGATCAGGACAATGATCCAAACAAACCTGAAAGTCCACCTCTGAATTGCTCAAAAACAACAAAATGAAAGTTTTGGAGTGGCCCAGTGAAAGTCTGGACATGAGATGCTGACCTTAAACAGGCCGTTTAACCTTTAACCGTATGTGGCTGTAATAAAACAGCTCTGCAAAGAAGAGTGGGACAAAATTCCTCCACAGCGATGTGAACGGCAGTCATCACAAATGCATGATTACAGTTTTTGCTGCCAAGGGTGGGACAACCAGTTTGGATAGCTGTTCCCCTTAATAAATGAGATCATTTAAAAACGGATTTTTTTGGTTATCTTTGTCTAATATTACAATTTATTTAATGATCCTGAAACATGTAATTGTGACAAATATGCAAAAAAAAAACAAAAAAAAACAAAGATATTGGGAGTGGGGGAAATACTTTTTCACAGCACTGTAAATGCGGAAACTTTAGTTTAGAGCACCAAAGTTTGGTGGTTTATATTTAATCCTGGTCACTAATTTGTGAAGAGGATTGTGTTTTTTTTGTGAAGATGTGCATTATTTTTTCACTGACTACAGTAGAAGATAACAAAGGCCACATTGTTTGCATTACATTTTGTAACACCTGCGTGATCACATGTCCAGGTCTAAATAAAATGTAAGTCAAAAGCAGCACGAGGCTTCAGGAAATCATGACACTACTTCCCTTTCTTGCTTCTTCTACGTTTGTGTTTGCATTACAACAAAGGACTGCTCAGTGACAGCTCAGATGTACCTGCACACACATGTTTAGACAAGAAATAATCCAAAAGCTATTTAACTGGAAATTGTACAGCAAATATCAAAATACAGGAAGTTTGCGGACTGATTTTGTTGGAAACACGCAGCTCTCTGGACTTTACGGATATTTTTTTCATATCGTTAATGCAAACAATAATGCAAATTGTTGAAGTTGTTTATTTATGTACATGCCAATGTAGAAAATGAGAATTTAGAAAACTGTTAGGCTATCTAATTATAACAACCTAATAAGGACTTTATATACATTTTAATGGATTTGGCTGATTTAACTAAATTCTATAAGCCTTTGGGTCATATTTATCTAGATTACAATAATTGTATTTAATTTTAAAAAAATATTTTGTACCATTGTGTTTCTGCTTTGTTCAGAAAATGTCTCTCACTCTTTTGATAGCATCCCGATTTTTTTTTTGTGTAAAATCTCATCTTTCAAAAGTTTTGAAAATTGCCCCATTCACAGCTGTGGAGGCAGACGCTGTTTTGAACAGCTGTGGTCTGAGACTGCAAAGGGCCCAAAATTCCCTCCACAACAGGCACGGATCGAGAACATGCAGACATGCAACAGAAAGATATCTGGATTTGGATGCATTTCTGTTCTTAAGAATTTTGTTGGTTTGCTTGTTTTTTCCTTTAACAATCGATGTGCATTTGTGAAGATATGCTGCGAAACATGCAGTTTTATAAAAAACAATTCCAAAAAATAAAAAAATCCTGCATCCACATCAAAAGTGAACCACATGTGAATTGGGTCAAGCCCAAACTAAACCAATCGTTGGGTCAGCATTTCTTGTTATGATTTTCTCCGTTCAGTACCGTCCTTCTTTAGATTGAGCTATTCTCAGCTGCTCACCACAGCAGTTAGCGCTGCGTGTTTGATTTAGCTGATTTTTTGAACACTGATGTGCTTCCTGCTGCAATCTGGCATCACCAGGCAAATGTGTAAACCACTAAACTTGGTGCAGCTCATGCTTTTTTTTATATAGTCCCTACCTGATTAACCTTTGAGGGGAAAATCTTAGGTCATTAAGTCGCAGTGAGTATTTTTATGTTTCTGTTTCTCTCATTCTTGTTGTTCAAAAATGGTCAAAACCGTATTTTCACAGCACAGACGATGACTTTACGCACAGATATGTGCAAGTTTTCCATAAAATAAAATAATTTCCCTATTAAAAAAAGAGTAATAAACAAAAAATATGAACACAGTGCAAATGGTTTAAAATATGACTCAGGTAATGCAATAACATGGTTGCAGTGCAAGTTTGCAGTGTAGTAGTTAAAACTGTGAGTCCAAACAGTTGTTCTGCGGACATTTGATGGACTAGTTAAATGTGTTTATGGCTCTTGGCTCATAATTCAGAGCTTCAAGGTCTATGCGTGAAAGGTTGCTCTAGTTTGATGGATTAGAGAAGTTCAAATTGGCTGTGCATGGGTGTGTTTGGTCCTTGCAGATGGTGTTGACTTTCCTAAGCCAGCGCCTGCTGTAAATGTTTTCCAGAGCTGAAGGCTGTCCCCCGACAGTCTTCCCCTTTCTCGGTTTTCCTGTGAGAAACCACAAAGATACAGTAGCATCACCTGTCAGAGGAGAACATATCACTTCTGTTATTTCAACATGCCTTACAGCTTCAGTCTAGATGCCAACAGTGAGACAGTTTTACATGAATGTCATTCCCCTTCATCCCCATTACGGTCTTACTACACAGCTCTATCATTACTGGAGTGTTTTTCTGTAATCTTGCAGCAAATCCGCCTGCTATTTCGGACAGCAAGTGAACTGGGTTTGAGGTAACATCCAGAAAATGTGTCCTCCTTAACATCCATCCATCCATTCGCTTCCGCTTATCCTTTTCAGGGTCGCGGGGGGCGCTGGAGCCTATCCCAGCTGTCTTAGGGCGAGAGGCGGGGTACACCCTGGACAGGTCGCCAGTCTGTCGCAGGGCTAACACACATAGACAGACAACCATTCACACTCACAGTCACCCGCATTCACACCTATGGGCAATTTAGTGTTTTCCAATTAACCTATCCCCACAAACCTATCCTCCTTAACAATAAAAATAAAAATAAACCTTTGTAATTCACGCTTTTGTTTTGGGTGAATATTTAAAAAAAATATTATACATGATGATCAAGAATTTGTTATATAGTTGATGGAGTTTCAGTTATAAATGAAGCAGCGAGCTACAAAGAAGTGAAAGGACTCAGTTTGTAACCCATGCTTGATTTACGGTGTGCACCTGTAGCTGCAACTTCTTACAGTAAAGTTCTGCTTTTTTTAACTTGTGCTTGTAAATTTATGGTGGTTGCAGATTTTGCTGCCTCTTCTATGCTGTGACTCTTAGCTTTAACTCACAGTTCTCATCATAGGGGGGACTTTCTCATTTATATCCCTTATGTCTGTCACCAAACTTTGCCGTTCTCCTGCGTCCTCAGATATATAGCTGGGGCATATTCACCTGGAAGCACAGGGAATCCTAAACTTCCTGTTGTTTTTCTTTATGTATTGGTATTGATATAGCTTAGTTATTGATTATTCCCTAACCCACTCAGGTGATAGGAGATGACATTACTCTATTTCTATTCTCAGCCAATGGTTCAATCACTCAGTTACCGGGTTACAGGGTGTGTTGTGACACCCATAAACTTGGCACAGATTCCTTATCAGGTCTCTCTCCAGCTGCTGACCTTGGTAAGAATGGCTTTTACTGAAACACTTAAGCCTGGGGTCGAACTTCCCATCCAAGTCACGTGAGCAAATCCAGGATACCAGAGCTGACAGCAGGTGAGATGTTCATGTCAGGCAGGGTACTCTCAATGGACGGTGGTGACCTCTGCTGGGGAAAAAAATTGAAACAGGGACAGACTCCCTGTGAATGACTGGAAGGTTTAATTATTACAGTCTTCACTATCACTGGAACAGATAACTATCTTAGGTGAGATCATTATTGACACACTGAAAGTAAGGGTTAGAAATCCTGCCAAGAAATCAATTGTCTGGAATGTGTGTTACGTGTGTCAAAGGTCCAGCTTTGAAACCTGGTTGATGCGCACGTGATCACCTGGTTGAGCAGGTGCTCACGTGCCACAAGGCTTGGTGCAGCAGCCTGGGTGTGATTCTGACTCTGGGCCCAAACCGTGGTTCAAAAGTAAAAGTCAAAACCAAACAGTGATTCTGGAGTATCATTTGATCCCAAATTATTAGTGATTAAACTTGAGCATGGCTGTTTGTTGGTGCTACATTGATCTTAGCAGACACGTGTAGCTGTCAGGTGTCTAAAACTGTGAAACATCTGGAAACGTAGGCTCCTCTTGTTCATGTTTCTGTTTGTCTTTATCCTTCAGCTTAACTTCTGCACAGATTAAGTCAGTGTGGGTAAAGCACTTCTTTGTAACAAAGTGAAACAAAAAAAAAGGTCTGCTGCCAGCATTGTCTGAGCTTCTTTAGTGTGTTGTTTCCCTCACGTGTTCCTCTTTTGTGGACAACTCTGTTCCCGTTGTTTCCTTTCATGTTCCAGCTTACTTTTCAAGTAATCACACAGCTGAATGATTTAACTGCCGGCCTCCAAGTAATGAGAATATTAGTATTCAGTGTCAAGTGGACATCACGTTCATGTAAATCATGTATGTTCATGAGCCGCATACAACGTACTTTGATTTTAAGCGGGCTGTAAAAACCGTCTTTCTGTAAGTGCAAAGTAGTCATTTCATTACTGAGAGATCTCAGTAAAAGAGAAGGAAGTGCCATTTCAACAGAACCTCTCAGTTTTGTTTTTTTCATGATAAAGAAATGCTGCCGAAGTAAATGAAAGATGTCTGTCAGAGCTTGAGCTTAAATTGTAAGACATAAATGTGTGAAATTACACAATTTTAGTTAAGTCATAGAAAATGTCCTATTTTATTTATTTATTTATTTATTTTATTTTTGCTGTCAGCAAACTGCTAAAAAAGATATTTCCAGAGTGCATAGTGAATAAACAGGAGCTTTTATTTTATTTAATTGTTCACATATTACTTCAGTTTAGTAGTATGATACAGTTAAATACAGTTTAAGTCAAAAATTGATGCCCTTCTTCATATTTTCCAAAGATGATTAGTGCCCCCGGGCTTTATGTGTGAGGATACGAGTGGACATACAGCGGGAAAAGGAGAGTTTGTTCCTAGATCAAAATGGGCCTTTGTGGGCTGTAAGCATAACTGGTCTGCATATAGACCGTGATTCTGTATTGTGCGACTTAATAGAAGTTAAAAACAAAAAAATATATTTTGAGTAAATAAACTGTAAACCCAAAGCTTTCTTGGAGGGGTTGCCAATTTATTTATTTATTTATTTTTTTGCGTGCATGCAGGAAAAACCCAGTAAATGTTGCACAATATCTAAAAATACAGAGCAAGGCTGGTTTGAGAGGTTTTGAACTGGCCACTGCCAGCCAGCGATTAAGAAACAGAGCAGCTATTTCTTTTTTGACAGCTTATTTGCTTGTTAAATATTTTTCCAAGAACTGCCTGGAAAAGCTGCTAAGAAATGCCATTTGGGATCACTATCCCCACTGTGAATTGTATCAGCCAGATGGTTTATCATTGTCCCACACCAACGTCACATCACCAATACTGCAGGACGAGCCTTCCTCGTCTTTGCTATTCTGCCAAGCCCCACGGTCATTTAGTTTATCACATCATCACTTAATTATTTCTCTTTGTATAATAAGAAATGCACTGCCCTGTGAGCAATAACGTACTTTTATGACGGTCGTTAAAAGTTGAATAGGTATCACACGCCAAGTAGGTAGTTGCAGTAACAAATGTTGGATTTGTGTTGCAGAGGTGTGTACTGAAGTGAAAAATGATTAATATTTTCTTTGTGTTCTTCCACCTCATTATTTAACCATATAAAAAAAAAAAACTTCCTGGTGAGCATGTGTATCATGTAATCCAATTCAGAGGAGATGACAGGCATTAATAGAAAACCATAGTATCGTATTCCCAGTGTCGCAATAGGTACAGTAAATAAAAAGGCTGGAATTCCACTAAATATTGCTTCACTCATTGTTTAAACCCATTGTTTTTTCTTTCTCCAAGGTACTTTTTCTTTGAATTTGCACAGCTTGTGAAATCAGCTCAGCATTCTGCACATTTCTACTTCCTTCAAGCTCACAATTTGTGACTCGATCAAGCTCATCTGTTCATTGTAGCTCACAGTACAGTACATGTATAACCAGAAACAATAAATACTTGTATTTGCAGTTTTGCAAGCGAGGACACCAATCACCAAATAAAAGCTGGAAAAGAGCTGCTACATGCAGTAGTCTTGTAATACAGTCTCGGATGATAAAGCCAGTAGCAAATATAGTTTCATTTCAGTTGTGGGATATGTGGAAGCTGCTTCTCTGAGCAATATGGATTGAAGTTGACAAACATCAATTTAATACATATTATCTTTGTGTCTGTCTCTTTCTATCGCTCTATATGTTTCTGTGTACACTTGCTGGACTCCTTTTGTTAAAAGATACTTACACTGTGGTCATATGGGGGTGGACATGGCTAGCAACAATGAGTAGGCTCTGGCATTGCTGAATTGCTAAATTGGTACTAAGGGGTTCAGAGTGTGCTATGAAAATACCCCCTAAATGATTACACCACTGCCAGCAGCCTTAACTGTAGATACAAGACAGGATGGATCCATGCTTTCATCTTGTTGGCATCAGATTCTGACCCTGCCATCCAAATGTTTCAGCAGAAATCGAGACTGTTGAGATGAGATGACATTTTTCTGGGCTTCTATTGCCTAATTTTGGCGAGTCCGTGCAGTCTGGAGCGTCACTTCCTTGTTCTTAGCCATCAGTAGTGTCACTGTGATCTTCTGCTGCTGTAGCCTATCTGCTTCAGTAGAGATTGTCTTCTGCATAAACTGGCGTTCCTATCAGCTGGACGCAGTCTGGTCATTCTCTTCTGAACTCTGACATCAGCGAGGCATTTTCATCCACAGATCCTGGATGTGACTGAAGATTTTCTCTTTTTCAGACCATTTTCTCTGAACTCAAGAGACAGTTTGCAGCAGCTCAGCAGTTTCTGAAATGCTCAGAGCAGCCTGTCAACAATGGCACACTCAAAGTTAATTAAATTAACTTCTTTCCCCACCATGACGCTCTGTATGAACTTCAGCAGGCGTGCTTAATGAAGTTGCCAGTGTGTGTATTATGACCTACTTCAGAACTCTTATCTATATGACACAGAAAGTTACTCATCGATATAAACTCGATATAAACAAGTGCAGTCACAACAATTTTAATTGCATATTAAACCGTTGTGCTACAAATGTAAATACTGACTGTAAAATTTGTATTTGGGTCAGTTCTTAACTGGAGCACACCCGGAACTAAAGTTCAAAGAGATGAAGTGATGGTGGGACTGACAGAAATCCTTTTCTGCTGTAATTTATGGATTTTTTTTTATTTTTGAATCAAGCATTTGAAATTGTAAATAATAATGAACACACACTCTTTGTATGCAGGCACGTTACACTAGAACGTTTGTCTTTGTTTAAAAACAGGAAACACACATGAGAAAACGAACTTGCCCTTTTGTCTTTTAGTTGCACAAGACGCTTCAAAGCTTTAATAGCGGAGTTCCTGAAATCCAGTGTAATACCTTTAATGCTGTTTGTCAAAAGTCAGTGTTTTCCCTGAATATTAGGATTTTGTTCAGGCTGAAATCCAGTCAAGCAGCTAAGTTTTCAATTCCAAGAAGAAAAGTCTGAGTTCTTCTAGCTTTTTGAAATGGGTCCTTGGGCAAATTAAACTTTAAAAAATGGTTCCAAAGATATTTTATTATATTCCTGATGGCCCTAAACTGCTTTGGTTGACAGGAAAAATGTTTGTTTCAGAAAAACAAACATGAGAAGGGTTAATGTGGTTTAACCATTAGCAGGATCTGATAAAGGCGGTGGGTTAAGATAAGATTGCGTCCATGCTGAACTCCTTCTACCAATGTGAGTGTGACGATTTATTGTCTCCAGTTCCCAGTCCACTGTTTCCTCATCATGTTTGTAATAAAGGTGAGTATAAAGCTTCCTTCACCAGCAGAATTACTAACTGAACTAAGAGGCACTGTTCAATCTCACAAAATAACTGTGGACAAAAAAGATCATCAAAAATGAAAGTGCTGCATTCAGTTTGTATCCACCTTTAATTTTGCACTGATTGTGCAGCTTTGTTGCTAAAATCTAAAAGCAGAATCAGGTCTAATACAAAACACCTTGAAACTTCTACCCAACCCTGTGGTGAAATCTGATTTCTTGCTAAACCTTACAGTTAGTTAACAACATCTCAGTCGTTGCTATTTATTTCTGCTTTTTTACTTCCTTCAAAGGCTGATTTGGACACGGCTGCAAGTGAAATCCTTCAGTTAATGTTGCGACAAACAGAGGTGTGCTCACAGAAAGAAGAAAAAATAAACCATTTTTGGAACCACCGGCAGACAGGCTGAACGAAAAACATGAAGCATATTTCTTAATCTTTAATTTCTTAGACACATCCAAAGAATCGCATGCACCATCAATCACTATGCTAAGTTCATTAACAGTAATGTGTTTCTGATGTGCAGGAAATTTTCTTATTTTGAGTCAAGCGTTGCATTACTACATCAAAGCAAGCATTAAACTGTCTCATAACCAAAATTTAGCGTCAGCGGGCTCTTTGTGAGGCACGACTGTTCAACTGCTCATCGATGCAACTCATGTCGGTATGCAGAAACGGTCGAAATCACCTGCTGACCGTTGAAATGGGTAAGAATGGTGATTTAAGTGACTTTGGATGTGGCTGCTTCAAGTTGAAGCAACAGGAGATTCTCATCGTGGATGTGCAGCCGACAAATCGGTCACGTCAATATGGACCCAAATCTCTGAGGAATGTTTTCGCTGCTTTAGCTTTAGCTGTCAGACAGATGGCCTCACATCTGACTTTAGAATACTTTGAAATACAGAGGAGTTCATGCTTGACTCAGTGACGGCAAGGTGTCCAGGTCACTCCACCACCGTGCTTCACATTGCACCGTGCACTATGGCCAAACATCTCCACTTTGGTCTCAACCGTTTAAAAGGCACTGTTTCAGAAGCCTTGTTGTTAGTTCAGATGCAGCTTTGCAAACTCAAGCTGTGCTGACATGTTCTTTGTAGAGCTTTAAAAGTTAACTGAGAATCTGACGTGCAGTTCTTGATCATTGCTGATGTCTTTCCTCCTTGGCATTGTATTAACACACACCTGAATGCTCCAGATCAACCGCCAAAATGTTATAGACGTGCTCACCATTGTTGATGATTCATTAATTGAGTGCATTTGATTAGCATCACCTGGCTGATACCTACCTTCTTAGTTACTATGGAGACAGTAATGGTGTCCTTAGTTTTTCCACCCTCTGCTTCTGCATTTTATGTCTGTTAAATAAATGAAATAATGGCACAATGTAATAAGGCATGTGTTGCTGTTCATCTGAAGTTGTGTTTACCTTATTTGGTATCTGGTAAGGATGGTTTTTTTTTTAATTATTATTATTATTATGCCCTGAAATGTAAAACCTTACACTCAAAAGATGGCGTACTTCTTCTTTGACATGACTGTAAGACCAATTTCTCAACTTTTCAAGGGAAATCCCACCTTTCAAATTCTGTTTTTTTTAGATAAAAAATGAAATAAAAAATAAAACCCCAGCGTGGCAAAGATACCCACTCTGTGAAATGTGCTTTCTTGAAGACAATGTTGGCAAAAATGGTGCAGAAGTAAAGTTGTTTTGCAGCATGAAAATTTACCCCTCAATTTTTAAAAAGATATTTCAAAAACAAAGGTCAAAATAATTTGTTGCAGGGATGATCAGTCTGCTCGCAGTTTACAAAGCGCTAAACACAGTAAACATGCAAAGGATGAGCTGAAACGCAATGAATGGAAAAAGATGGTTTTCTTCATAATGCAATCCTGCAGTCTGCCAGCAGAAATATGAAATATATTATTAAATGAAAGGTGTTTTTCCATCATCGACTGTCACGACTCGTGTTCTTCAGCTAATCTTCGAGCTTAACGAGAATAAGCATGGTATTCCTGTAACTACGTGCACATAGTTATTGTTATCCGGGTTGATGGTCTTCTCTCAGACTTGTTCCTTGTGTTATTATCCCCTTTGTCACAGGTTGCCTTGACAAATAACACAAAGCCACTGTATATACAAAAGCTACAGGAATCTCCACCCAAACACAGATACACTGTTACAAGGTAAAATTATGGTTCACTACATTTCCTCATTGCTCAAACATGTCTCACAAATACCACCTATCACTTATTTACTTGTTCCTCCGTGGCTAACGCCTTTAGTTAATACAGCATTGATGTGAACTGCCCAGAAGGAAACAGTGGTAAAAAACACAATTACTGATTTTTATGCTTAGTTTTCAATGAAAATTTTGATTTCTTATCAATAAAAAAAAAATCTGTCTCAAGTTTTGCGGGAAGTTTGTATTGTAATGCTGCACAGCACTAACCACACCATGAAACGAAACAAAAAGACAAACCCCGTAAATGCTTTGAAGCCCTTTATAAGAACTGTATGAATGAGGCAACTCTGATGTTGCTCACAGCCCAGCACAGTCTCATTTATGAAGCCAATAAAAAAGAAAAAATAATGTTAGTGGGCTCGTCTCCGAAGGTCAAAGCTGAAAGTGATAAACATGAACCAAAATGTGCAAGGTTCATATCTACATAGAGACCATTTTTCCAGAGCATTTCCTCGCTTATCTCCTTTTATTTATTTTGATTATTTCCATTGTTTGGGATGCAACAGGTCCGTGTTGAGCAGAATCATATAAAGCTGCAAAGTCAACTCAGAAGATTAATATGAAGTAAAAAATCATTATGTTTGATGACAAAAGCATTTACATAACACTGAAAAAGAAGCTCAATCTTTTTCTTTGAAATCCCTAAAACAAATTGCAAATATTGGTATTACTTTTCAGGCTGTTGCCATGATGACAGCCACCCTAAGTGGTACGCATGGCTATTTATATTGTTTCCTAAAAAGTATCGTCAGTCCTATCAATTGACCAGAAACAGTAACCGATCAGATAAAAACAAAGCATATCTTTCAACACATTTAGAAGGAACAAGGAAGAGCTCTTTACTAACCGTATCTGTACCTGCTCTATCTCTGGGGGCGAGGCCTATGGTCTCTCACACAGTATAAAAAGGTTGAAGATGAGGCAGCATCACTACCACCAGCTTTCAAAGAGCATCTGAAGCCCTGAGAGAGAGTATCTGAAACCTTCACAGGTAACAAGTTTTTTCTTTCTCAGATATTTTTATGTGACACCAAATTAAAACAAAAAAACAAGGGTTTTGTTATTTCGTCTGTTTGTTGTTGTCTTTTTAACTGGATTGTGTTTAAATGTTTTTTTTTTCAGAAATGCTTTTTTCTGTCCTGCTTATGCTGGGCATCTGCCTGGTGCCCGCTGAGCTTAAACCAACAAGTAAGTCTTCACACTGCTGTTTCATCACTAATGCTCACCCTCACCTGATTTGTTTTCCCCCAGTCATGTCATAAGATTGTTAATTTTCTTTGTTTGCAGATGAATATCTTGGCAGTCCTTTTCTTCAACGATCTTTTGAAGAAGCAAGGAAAATCGTGGATGATTCATACAAGTATTCCAGAGAAGAGTGAGTTAATTTCATAGGCTTTCTTTTAACCTCCTAAGAGCCGAACACGTTCATGGCATGCATTTTTAATTTCTCTTTGCTGTTTGGGCTGATTGGGACCTGATGAAGGTAAAAACAAAGAATTACCTGATTATGTTTTCCTGATTTTTGTTTCTGAGAAAAATGAGATCCACATATGAGGACATTCGTTTTAAATTTCGATCGAACAGTGGGAGTATAATGTCCTCGTAAGTCAGGCCCTTGTAGAGCAAAATTTTGTATTTTGTATTAGACAACCCAAAATGTGATGTCCACATATGTGGACGCCAGGTCCTAGGAGGTTAAAGTAACCCCACATACCTACGCAGTGAAATGCTGTTTAACTGGCTTGTAAGCAAGTCAGTTGAAAAAAAAAATAGAAGATGAAGAAATGACAAGATCTCCAAAAAGACCTCCACTTTGCACCTTTTTCTCCAACTCTATGACTTTTTCCCCTTCAGGAGTCTGAGACGAGTCCGCAGGGATGTGGTGAGTCCTCATGATGCTCTTCGTCTCCTGAAGCAGCCCCGAGGTGACACACGCTCAGCTGTGAGATCTGCAGACTACATGGCGCAAACCATCCGTCTTGTGCAGGAAAAAGTGCATCATGTGCACAAGCGCTCACTCAATGCAACAGGTCAGACATGCAGCGCCCGCACAGAGGCAACACACACAGTCTTTGCAGCAACTTTTACTGGCTGGGGTTAAGAATCTTCAGTTTCATAATGCAAGACTCAATTCTCTCTTGATGTAATTAACTATTAGAGTTGTGAAGGTGACAAAGTTGCACGCACTTAACTGTTTCTGTCGCATTTTTCAGATTTGCTCACGCCCGAGGATCTGCAAAAACTTGCTGAAATAACTGGATGTGCAGTTCGAGTCAAAGCTCCGCAGTGCGTCACCACACCAAACCTCAACAAATACCGCACAATCACCAGCGTGTGCAACAACCTGTAAGAGAAACGTTCTTTTACCTCTGTAGCACTTCTTTTATGCAAACGCACAAAGGCAAACCATTTTGCAGTTCAAACGTATAATATAAAAACATTCTTATATTTTAAGAGAAAAATACTGCGTTATTCATCATATCGCCTATTTTAATTTATTGATTTCATGGATAACAATGTGTTGCTGGGGGGGGTATTTTATCTTATAATTCCAAAAAGAAAATTAAAAGATCTTGTGAGGAATTAGTTGATTTTGAGACAAACTACAGTCTACATTCAAAGGAAATGCTTACAAAATACACCTAAGCATTTGATACTTCTAAAGCAGAAGATGTGTACACTTCCCTTGGAGTTTCTCAAGTGGTATTTTCCGAAAATGGTCGTTTCTTGTTTGCTTTTAGAAAGAACCCACGCCTCGGTGCTTCCAACACACCCTTAACCCGCTGGCTGCCTGCTGAGTATGACGACGACATCGCCGAACCCAAAGGATGGAACAGGACCCGGAAATTCAACAACTTCTTGCTCCCACTGGTAGGACACAGACATCTCAGACTTTAATTTTAATTTTGATGAATATATGTACTAGTTTTTATACCAGAATTGTACATTCTTACTTTCTTTACTCTCAGGTGCGACAAGTGTCCAACAACATCCTAAGCACAGACGACGCAGGCGTAAGCAATGATTCCGAGTACTCTTACATGGTGACCTTGTTTGGCCAGTGGAACGACCATGACCTCACATTCGCACCCTTGTCACCCAGCATCCGTTCCTTCAGCAATGGGGTGAACTGTGACGAGAGCTGTGAGCACACCGAGCCATGCACTCCCATCCCGGTTAGTGTCTGAAGCGCGAAACCAAACAGTGGCATGTTGTTTTTGCTATCCGTGACCAGCGGTTTTTTCACCCATGTTCTCTTGTCTATGAACAGCTTCCTCCCGGCGACCCTCGCTTATCCAACTCTCGGTGCATCCCTTCATTCAGATCCGCCCCGGCATGCGGCACAGGATACAGTGCTTTAAATTTCGGTGGTGAGTCGAACAGGAGAGAGCAGGTCAACGCGTTGACGGCCTTCCTCGATCTCAGCCAGGTGTACGGCACTGAGGATAAGCTCGCTCTAACTCTTCGCAATCTCACTGATGATGGCGGCCTGTTGCGAGTGAACACAGAGTTCAGAGACAACGGGCGTGAGCTGCTGCCCTTCCACAGTCTCCAGGTGCAAATGTGCGCTACTCGCAAAAGAGTCACCAATGATACAAACGCCAGGGAGATTCCTTGTTTCATTGCAGGTTAGTAATTTCAGGGATTTTTTTAAATTGTGCATCGCAAATAGTGAAAAAAAGCTGCCTCAAGTGGTCATTAAAGGAACTGCACTTTGTGGCACAGGAATGGCTGCTCAGTTATTGCTAATCTATAAAACTGTTCTAAATTTAGAATCTACGCAGGAGATGAGCACTATTAATGTTTGTTTTATTTCTGTTCATAAGGTGATGCCCGTGTGGATGAAAACATTGGTCTGACGTCCCTTCACACGCTGTTTTTGCGTGAGCATAACCGCCTTGCTCGTGCACTGAAGAGGTTAAACCCCCAATGGGACAGTGAGACGCTCTACCAAGAGGCCCGCAAGATCATGGGTGCTTACACACAGGTAGCTAAACTTCAAAATCAGCTTTTATATTCTCTAACATTTGCTCATATTTACTCAAATTAAAGCTCTCTGTCTCTCTCAGGTGTTCGTGTTCAGAGACTATCTGCCACACATCGTTGGCACCGAAGCAATGCGTAGACAGCTTGGCCGCTACCCCGGCTATAATCCCACCGTTGACCCCAGCATCGCCAACGTCTTTGCAGCCGCAGCTTACCGCTTCGCCCACTTAGCTATTCAGCCACTTATGTTCCGTCTGGATACAAACTTCCAGGATCACCCTCAGTTCCCTAGTGTGCCCTTGTTTAAGGCCTTCTTCACACCCTGGAGAATCGCTTTCGAGGGTGAGTTGCATGAAGAAAGCTCGTGTTGAATTTTCATTTTATCCTCTGTCTTAAACTGTCAGCCTAATCTTTTTCTCTTTTTTATTTGCAGGTGGAATTGACCCTCTGCTGCGTGGTTTGTTTGGCCGTCCCGCTAAACTGAACACCCAGGATCACATGATGGTGACCGCTATAAGAGACAAGCTTTTCCAGTTTGTACAGCACATATCCTTGGACCTCGGTTCTCTCAACATGCAGCGGGCACGTGACCACGGCATCCCTGGTACATCCCTCATTCACTTTTAGATTTTTCCTTCTAGCATTTCATCATCTCAGAATTGTTCTCATCTGTGCTACCTTTATGTATTTTTTCTCCTTCAGGCTACAACGCTTGGCGGAAGTTCTGTGGCCTGTCTGAGCCCAAGAATCAAGAAGAGCTGGGTAGGGTGCTGAACAACAACGACCTGGCCCGCAAGCTGCTGGAGCTCTATGGAACCCCCGACAACATTGATGTTTGGCTCGGAGGCGTTGCAGAGCCATTTGTCCAGGGTGGTCGTGTTGGGCCTCTGTTAGCTTGCCTCATCGCAACCCAATTCCAAAGGATTCGCCAGGGTGACAGGTCAGTATGGGTATGGGTGCTTGCAAAACTGTGTTGGATTTGATGTGTATAGTTTATAGTTATGGTGTTTAGAATTTATACATCATGAATGTGCCTTTTTTTTCTAGAAAACTAATATAAGAAGTCTGAAAACAGAAAATCTGAAACTTTGCTAATGCATGTTTATTTATACTATTTTATTGATATATATATCGGATATAGATTCTGTTGACACTAATCTCGTCCTTCCCCCACTTGGTGAAAAATTCTCAGGCTGTGGCACGAGAAACCCGGTGTCTTCACCGTACAGCAGAGAGCAGCTCTGTCCCGTGTGACACTGTCCAGTATTATCTGTGAAAACACCGGGATTCAATCTGTCACCCGTGATGTCTTCAGTCTCATTTCAAGAAGCAACCAGCTCACGCCATGCACATCGGTGCCTCGTCTGAATCTGTCCGCTTGGCGGCAGACACGCTGCAGCTCAGGTGAGACAGCACTAGAACAAACACTCAACACCAAATTCACAATGTTTTTTCACCCACGGTAGTTTAACGCAACAGTTTTACGTCTTCTGTAAAATTTGAAATAACAAATGTGGTGTTTGATCTTTCAGGCAACTGTTTTCCACTCAGTGAAGCAGACGTGAGTATTAATCACCAATTAATTGCTAGTCACAATATAAGAGCACAACACTTCTTTACATATCTTGTGGCTTAGATGGGAAGGTCAGCGATTTAATCCCTGCTTCCACTAAACTGCATGTCAAAGTGTGCTTAGGCAAGATGCTGAAGTCAACATTCACCTAAGCACACTTTTAACTTAATCTTCATACATTCACACCCTGATCCATACATGCAATGTTCATACAGTGTGAGTGAGGTTAAAGGTCCTTGGGTAAAGAAAAAAGCCCTTGAATGAATGAATGAATGAATGAGGCTTGTAGTAAGAAAGCAGTTTGAGTGCTCAAGTTGAGTAGAAAGTGTAATGAAAGTACCCATTATCTTCACATCTTGCTAAAGCTGTTACACAAACACTTAACAACTAATAATAGTTTACTAATACGAGCATTTTTTAATT
The DNA here is from genome assembly GCA_015052645.1 of Benitochromis conjunctus. Classification (NCBI taxonomy): domain Eukaryota; kingdom Metazoa; phylum Chordata; class Actinopteri; order Cichliformes; family Cichlidae; genus Benitochromis; species Benitochromis conjunctus. The sequence continues at coordinate 19,029 of VOQK01000886.1, read as the reverse complement.
AAAATTCTGAAATTTCTTGAAATACAGGTTTTGAACAGGGTGCAAAGCCAGGACCTTGAGGGCAATGAGGTCATTGAAGACCTCCAGGACGATGGGATTGTTGAAGACCTGGAGGCCAGTGAGGTCACAGACGACCTGCAGGGCAATGAGGTATTCTACTCCTTTATATTATGCTGCTGTCAGATCATCCATCCAATTAACTATACCAAATGTTTTTTAAATAGCTCAAATATTAATAACAAATGTAATAGTGTACAGACTATCTTAGAAATCCTTTCCCATTTCTAATTTAAGTGCTTAGTTTTGACCTTGAGGGTGAAAACGTCTCCCAAATAATCTGAGAGGTGGAACTGTAAAAAGAGTCTGCAATATTTAATGTGCGTTTATAATATTCTGAAGTGATTTACATTTTTGTTTCTCTTTAGTTCCAGTAGGACTACAATGGCCCCCAAAGACCCACCTTGACCTTCAGCATTCTTGCCTGAATGAGTACATCCATATCCAGAGAGAATCACTTGTTCCCATTAGCTCATCTATGACAAACAAACCCACTGGAGTGCACAGACAGCCCTTTCTACATGCATTGTCCCTGGCGTCTATGGGTTTAGCTTCATCGGTGCAGAAAGAGTAGGCCTGTGACATAGAAGCAAGCTCCTGTTGTACATTTTGAAAGTCTATCAGGGAGTTCAGCGTTGGTCATTGGGTGACATGACACTTAACCACAGCTTCCTCTCGAGAAATCTGCTCTTCACTGTATAACACACTGAACTTCACACTGACCTACACAGTCTGGCTGTCTTGTCTTTGGATCTGTTATCATTACTCTGCACTTTGCTTTACATTAATTGAGCATTATTGGGGAGCACATACTGCTTTTTTTCTGTATGGCTAGGTTAGGGCACATTGTACAACTACATGTTATATTATTCTGAGAGATTAACATATTATTAGAATTTTAGCAAGCAGCTTTAAGTGTGAAATGTGAATTCAGCAGATATGTTCAACTCTGTTACAGTATGCAGTTTATCGTACCAAAATTTGTAATTTCTCGAGTTTGATGATGAGATTTACAAGTGCTATTATGAAGATTTTATGCACCGATGAGATGTAAGCATACCTTGAAAATGTTATTCATTTTGCTTTGTCTGCCTTTCATGCAACTTGTCCATCTTATGTTGCATTTTGCATTCAATAAAGAAACTGAGCTGCAATAAACAGTGTGCTCCTTGTTTCTCCAACTCCAATCTCAAACAACAACCAAATTATTTATGGTGTGAACCATAAATTCTCAAGACCGTTTACTCGATCACCATTCCTCCGGGTTTCACTCAATGTTTTTACCTCAGCGTTTTAAATCAACTCAGCATATTTACAGGTTGGGGAACTCAGTGTGGGGAAAAGAAACATAAGTCACAATAATTTCTATTGAGCACTGCAGTAGATTTTCTTAGTGTACAGGCTGTGATCAGCTGAACTGCTGCTCTGTGTGGATGTACACAACTTAATTCAGCAAGATATAAGCAGATGTTTCATGAGGTGTCCTGACTGATTTCATCCTTTGCAACATCAGCTTAAAATAATATTAATTTCTGCTAAACTTGATGTAACCTAACTCTGACCATGAAACCAAAGTCACTGTGCACCAGTCCAACACACTGTTCTTTGCATTAATCCATCACAGTACAACAAACTGACATGTTTATCCTGCACTAAACTGCAGAGGATTTTCATGCAACCTTTAGATAACTCAAGGTTAGTATAACTTAGTTTGTTTTGCAGCACATTTCACAATATAATAAAATGTCACATGTACAGATCCAATATCTGATTTAAAAACATGAGGACTTAGATGTAAGCTTTAAAATTCCAATAGCAGATTTGGCTCGGTTTGTCCCCAGTATACCTTTTTGCTTTCTTCTGACCACTACTCATGCGGAATTTTCTCCAGGACCCAGGTCATATCGACTACTTTTTCTTTTCAAATATTTATCTATTGCTATTACACTCACAGCATGACTATTATATAATTTCTTCTTCTTCCTATTCTGTTTTACTGGCAGTTGGCAACCCATTTAATTAGAGCAGGTAGTTGTACTGCCCTCTAGTGGAAGAGAATAATTGTAATTTTTCTGCCCGTTACTCACGCCGATCGGTTAGAGTACTAATCAGGTGGGACCAGATCATCTTCCACGGCACACCTGATCATTTCTCGCGGCACACAGTGGTTGGGAAACACTGCTTTAGCTAGCAATACACTGTGCGACAAACTGCACACAAACAATTTGTGTGTTTGCTGATGTTTGTTGAGCTTATAGAAATACTGCATTTTGAAATAACTTGTCACAACACCTTATTACCTTTATGCTCGCTCATCTTCACTCGTATCACAACCACAACATATGGACACCTGCAGTCATTCCAGTGTTGTGCCAAAAAGAAAGAAAAAAACGGCCCACTTTAACCCCTGACTATGGCACGCAGTGTTGCTTCTTTTATCTCTTTTTATGCAACATCCCCTGGTGAGCAATAAACGAACAGGACTGTCTTTCCTGTGTTACTGTTAGCACAGTGACGAGGAATAACAAAGTAATGAGCCTGTTTTGAAAATGTAAGGAACAGAAAATACAGATGTTTGTTTAAACATGCAGGGAGTAAAAGTAAAAAGTTGTCAGAAAAATAAATACAGATACCTGAAAATTCTACTTAAGTACAGTAACAAAATATTTGTACTTCATTACTTTTCACCTCTGCAGATCGTAAAGAAAAAAGTGTAGTCAAGTTTAATTTCAGCTATCCAATTGATCTGTGAATGTGCTTTTACTGTTTGTGTCCTGTAGGTGGAGCCATTCTTCTTTCTATACAAAATAATAATCTTAGGTGAAGTGACAGTCACACCTTTAAAACATGTATTTTAAAGTGGTGTTCAGACTTTCAAAGGTGTAGTCCATCATACTTGGTCCTATATATATATACATACATGTATGGAGCTCCATTTCAGCAAGCGGTGTTTGGGATCTTATCAAAGTTGATGGAATTATGAATTTGAATCACCATGTAATACCATCTGGAAAGCATCTGATTGTCAACAGCATCATTTTCAGCATGACAATAATCCCAAACACACTATCGATGCAATAAAAGCATACCTGGATAGAAACACACACAGTGGAACTATACTATGACTCACGGATTGGCCTTCCCAGAGTCCAGACCTCAACAATATTGTAGCAGTGTGGGATCACATTTGATAGAGAACAGAACAAAAGGCAGCCGACATCCAAAGAAGAGCTTTGAATTTTCTTCAAGAAGCTGGAGAACTATTTGTGAAGACTTCAGACTTCACAAATTCTCTTCAGTGAAGAGTTCAGACTGTGCTGACGAATAAATGTGGTCACAGCAAATATTGACCTTCAAACTCGCTAGAATTATACAGATTCTCTTTTGGTTTTTAATTTAAATCAAATCAAAACTGTGTGCAAAATTTCATTTCCACTATCAGCTTTATCTTAATCGATATCTTAATCCCTCAATCAGTTTGTGCAAACCACACCCCTTTATGAAAGTCAAAGCACATCTGCGGCACAGCAGAAATGTTCTCCTGCTGGTTGTTTATGTTGCCAGGTGAAAAGCTTAAACTGAAGTATGAATGACAAAAATAATGTGTTTGTTTACTTGCTGATTTATTGATTTGGTTTTGTCATTGTAAAGGTATGACAGAAGTCTAACCTGCCCGTCATGAGCTGGATGTGATGGAAATGACAGACAGGCTAACACTTACTTGGTAAGACTTACACCTGTGTTTAGCTTACTGCATGTTTTCCAGCCCACCTGGGCGACATGTGTTCTCACTGTGGGAGGAAAATGGAGTATACAGAGGAATGGGGGGTGAACGTGGGAAGAAACATGCAAACCTGTACAGGGACGAGGGACCGAGATTCAGACTCAGAACTTTCTTCCTGACTTATGGCACCATGCTCAAAGTTCAACGGTGCATTTATTCCCATGTTTCTGATGCTTTATTGCTCAGGAAACCCTCAAACTTCAGCAAAATTAAGCAAAGACATCCATTAAATGAACTTAGCCTTCCCTTTCTTGATAAATGTCAGTATGAAGGTGGATGAATAGTGGTTTACTAGACTCTGATTACAAAGTGGAAGCTTTCTCCACAGACAGTCATCTCACCCCCACTGTGGCTGCCCCCAGCTTTACTTTACTGCTTTCCATGTCATGCCTTGGCATCCTCCTCACAACCCAACTTTACTGTTTTGGTTCACTTTCCCTGCTCTCATAATTTTCAGTCAGTTTTCAGTTAAAAGGCCCTAAAAGCCAACCATATCCCATCTGCTCAGTACTAAACAGCGTGGTTAGCAATTACCTTTGCGGAAATAGTGAACTATTAGCAGCTAATGAGAGAGCTGTTTTCTATGGGTGTTAGTTGACAAAAACAAGGCAAAGCAAAATTGAAAAAAAAAAAAAAAGAAGCTAAAATACATTCTTTCAGTAGCAAAGTTTCCACCTTTGAGTGAGCCCCTGTTAAAGTCAGATCAGGGATGTTTATAAAAGTGCAATAACTTGCAGGGTTCTTAGAAACAGCTGTTTCTTGTTGTGTGATTGAATAAACAGAACACTTCAGAATAAAATAAAAGCAGATACTGGGAGTCAGAAATATAAATCAGCATGAGTCACTGCATAATGTAAAGTTTGCTTGGTTCTGTCTTGATAAAGCACTCCTCCTCCTCCTCCCGGTTACAAAAACTGCAGTGTATGTGCAGATTGCCACGTAGTCCACCAGACTGTGTGTGTTTGTGTGTGTGTGTAGTGCAAGCCCCAGCTTGGGTGCTCCAACAGTAATGGAAACCCAGCATTTATGAGAGAGGAGAAAATATTTGAATTGTCTGTTTCTGTCATAGAGGTCTGAGCTGAGCTTTATTCGATGAGGGAGGAGGGGAAGCCTGAGTGTAAATCTGAGAGTGTACAAATCTGTGATCAGGAGACGCAAACTGTTGTGGGACTGAAGGTTGGAATCCTGGGAGCAGAAGAGAGGAAGTAGGCTTCAATTTAATGTGTGTGTGTGTTTGTGTGTGTGTGTGTGTGGTCCTCTTTCACTGCGATGAGATCATCAGGATGCCATGAAACTGAATGCAGGAGACATTTGAGAAAGTTATATTCATTATAAAGCTGAACCTGGATTTTAAACAGGTTTTAAGGACTTATTTAAGCCCCAAAGTACCACTGTGGGGATTACATCATACTAGTAGCTTCTTATAAAAAAACATCAGACATAAGGACAGCTGTTGAGTCAATGCTGGAACTGAAAACTGGTGCTGATTTTTGATAAATTTACCATTATGAAAGGATCTTTTTTGTGTTTTACACAGTGGTGTTATTATGCAGGAGTCTGTCCCCTCCTCCATATTCTGCATCCCAGACAAGGATTTTTTTCAAATTCTTTTAGCTCAAATGAATGCCCAGAAAGTCAGGAACCAGGGTGAATTCCAGCGACGTGGACAAAAGAACTGGGTTAATTCCTTGCAGATGTGTCTCCGAGCTGTGTGAGCGAACGCTGCGCTGCCCTCAAAGGAGGGAGACAGAAGAAATTTCAATGAAATATGAAGAAAATACATCAGTGACCTAGTACAGCTGGTTCTGGCTGTCTCTCTGGTGTTCCAAGGAAGGGAGGAGGAGGCAACCCGGGAACACGTGTACAAAGTTTTCACTCTCTAGAATAACTGTTGTTATGCAGAATGTATGTTAGTCATCCTAAAAGCAACAGCACAATCATGTCTTGGCTAAAAAGCGGGCTTTAATAGCAGATTTATTCTGGAAAATATCCCAAATACTTCAAATTCAAATGGTTAGATGGCATCTAGAAGACAAACTGAAAACAGACAACATTTGCACAACAGCAGTGAATTATGTTGCTGCAGATTTTTCATAAAAGTTTGTTTTGCTATCATTTAACGCTATCCTTTTTGATCCTGATTATTGGG